>JAALXK010000370.1:0-30902 GCA_012977745.1 Fusarium anguioides | reverse complement strand
AAGACCTACACCGTCACCAAGCCTCAGACAGTCACCATCACCGACTGCCACTTCACCACCACCAAGCCTGCTTCTGAGCACCCTTACCCTCAGCCCACTCCCGGCAAGCCTGGTAAGCCCGGCCAGCCTGAGGGCCCCAAGCCCACTGCTCCCGCTGTCCCCGGCAAGCCTACTGGCCCTGCCCCCGTCCCCGGTAACCCTACCACCGCCTACCCTCCTCCTGAGGGTACCAACCCTGCCGTTGTCACTGCTGCTGCCGGTCGCATCGCTCCCGCTGGTGTCCTCGCTGTCATCGGTGCTCTTGCTCTCTTCTAAGTAACCAACTAATGCTTATCATGGATACATCTCGTGATGAGTTGTTTGACGACAAAAAGTATTGGTCTTTAATGATTAATTCATATCTTCGATGATGGATGAACTAAGGACGGAAGGATTGGAAGCGTTGGGTATATAATTCATTTCTACAATTTGCACATAGATCTCTCGATAGAGGTGCATAAATCTTAATACTAAAGTTCATATGAGCTAAATACCTTGACCTCTACTTCAAATGTGACGACTTGACTTGAATAGTGAAATATATTGATCTGCGATGAGTAATGCAACAGCCTGATCTACAAGGCTGGCCAATGATGAGTCCCCTGTCTTCATCTTGCCTGCACAGTGAACGCGACAAGTTGAGAGTAGACAGCCCAATTTATTAGAGAATATTCACTTGCATCTCCAAGTTCATCATAAAATACACAATGGCTATCCATAGACAAGCATAACATTTGCGCATTTGCTACACTCCCTACGCTATTCTCAGTCATACACGGGGCAAAGAGGAGGTTCTCTTCAGCGATATTGGTTAATCAACCGCTGCTTCAAAACAAGGCTACTCTAAGCTCGTCGGCTGCTGCAAAAAAGCCGCTGAAGATGGCTTCGAGTGGGTATGGGTAGACACATGCTGAATCGACAAGTCCAGCAGCGCTGAGCTATCTGAAGCCATTAACCCTATGTACAAATGGTACCAGAAAGCTACTGTCTGTTATGCCTATTTACAAGATGTCGCAACTGAAACGTCACCCTTAGAAAGCTTCCCTATTACAGAGTTTTGCAAAAGCAGATGGTTCACAAGAGGATAGACACTCCAAGAGCTCATTGCGCCTCATATTGTTGAGCTTTGTTCCAAAGAATGGACTGTTTTTGGCACAAAAAAAAAGTTTAGCCTTGAGCTTGGAGGGCGTTACTGGCATTCCCATCAGTGTTGCGTGGTCCGAATTCCTCCACCTGCAACGTCGCCGAACGCATGTTATGGGCATCAACCAGAACCACGACCAGGGGAGAGGATCTGGCCTACTGTTTACTGGGTTTATTCAATGTCAATATGCCACTTCTTTATGGTGAGGGAACCAAGTCGTTCGCCCGTCTTCAGGAGCAGATCCTCAGACAGGAAGAGGACTACACTATGTTTGCATGGAATCTTCAGCACGATCACCTGTCTTCCTCTTTCGCTTCCAAATCCAACTCTTATGCCACTGGATTCCTGGCTTGGTCACCTTCCCAGTTCTCCAAGATCAGCACTCCCAGCCATCACGAACAGTCCCGGGACCCGATTGATCACAGCTATGTACAGTCTGAGCTTTCAGAACCTGCCTCGGGAGACAATGACATTAAATACCTAATTCTTCACCATAAAGACTACTATCGTATGTTCCGAAGTTACCAAAGCATTCTCGCCTTGGCGTCGAATCTGACGAACCCTCCCGAGTTCACCTGTCGTGGGCTCCGCATCACCCTCCCCCTTCTGGTCCCTGGAGACCCTACTCTAGCGTCAATCGCCCGGCTATCATACGAGACACAAGGAAGTCTAGTATGCGTTCTTATAGATCCCGGTTACGAGTCATCGCGGCAAATATATCGTAGAGTAGAACCGTCATGGCTCATTGGCGTGCTAAAGTCCTTTCTGCCGTATTTCAGATCGACCGATTTATTCATCCGCCCCAGCGGCTACTTCACAAGCACAAATAGTTTCATCACTCGTCCACCTTCTAATTTATTCTCATCAAAGCGGTTGCAAATGTCGGTAGAGGCCTCGCCTGTCGATATCGTTTTGGCATACCCGAGTGATGAATGGATGAGGTTACAGACGCCCGTACACGAAGCCCCGTTCAAAGCCCTATGGGTTAATCGTACTCAAGGCTCGCTGTCTTCGCTTTTCAGAATCGACCTCATGATATCGGTCGATGGCGCCTCTTGTACGCTACGGGAGCTCTCGCAAGTCAGTGATGAGATAGACGAGGCTCGCAAGAACTCCCTCTTCCGTGCATGTGCGCAGTACAAGAAGTCTTTTCTCGCACATACAGACCGTGTTGCAAAAAGATCTTCCAGAATCCCAGAGACTGTGTTTTCAGCTCTTCTACTTAGGAAGCCTTCTGATGAAGATCTTTTGATCTATGAGTTGCGAGTTGATGCTCGGGATATGGACAAATGTCCTAGCTGGGTTCAGTTGAGTCTCTTACAGGACCAGAAAGACACCGATGATATCAAGACTCCATCAACGATAACAAGCAATGAAGTTTGGACGGGAAATTCGGAAGAATAAAAGGCTCAAGGACCTTGTATTCTCTACTTCGAGATCGGTACAACTCTCTGAACAGCCTTGAAGAAGACATAAAAATGACATATAATGAATAACGGAGAAACAATGCACAGAGATGATGGTCAAAGGTATAATATCGATGTAGTAGATAGAGACATCTTGTTTAGTTCGAGATCTCGAGCACTCGTCCTCAGGAAAGAAATAGGGGTGCCACGAGAGTTTAACTAGCAGTTTTTGTACGGAGGCACTCCTAACTATATGTACTCACACGTGATAGCCAAAATTAATTATTGTCATTGCATGAGTGCGTTCTTTGTATAGGTTTAGGAAAGTTCAGCGACAGATGAAGATCGACACGGACGGCACTCATCGAGAAAGCTTGACTGTTCACAGCTATATACTCATCTTATATGCCTAAATATATATATATTCTACTTCCATCTAGTGATATGATCATTTGCTCAATAAAAGATCAAAAAGATAAGAGGTTTCCCCTCGAGGGTAAACGACAAAACACCAAAAAGAAAAACATACAACACCGGGGATTCGCTGGTCGTCACCGACCCAACTACTAATCCAGCGCTTCGCAGCTTGACTATGGGAGAGCGAACGGGATCCCGTATTTTCTGCGAGCTATGGTCGTATGTGAAAGAGATTGTGACAAATTGTGCCTTTGTTGGTGATGCTCTGAGATGTTGTTCAGACATTCTTCGAGACCTTCACCGGCTGCGATATAAAAGGTGGGCCCTCTTAAGAACGAGGCCACCCGAGATTGCAGGCCTCATTATCAGTTGGTACCTCATCCGCTACCCAAGTGGGTGTATTGTAGGGATAAACTGCTTGCGTTGTTGACATTGCCGGTGACTCAGATGTTACCGGGCACTAGCCGGTGTGTGAGCTTGGAGGCGAAATTATTATAACATAGCAGATATTAAGACCACGCTCATCCTCGCACGTTGAGACAAGTCGTGGGTGTTGCAAATAGCCTCCTCCATGATGATGAGCATCTTTAATTGAGTTGCTGTCCACATGACGTTGTCCATATGCCGAAGACGGAACTTGCTTTTGCGACTAAATGACACCAGGGTTCCCGACCCGACCGGCCCCGTATTGTTTGTTAGCTCCGGACCGGGCGGGTTCTCGGGGGACCGGCTCATCTCGAACGTAGGTGATTGGCGCCAATGTGGAGGTGATCACCATCTCCAGGTGTCATTTGATGTCAAGTTAAAGTCATGTGAATTGAGGAGGAAAGTTAATGAACAAACAAACAAGAAAACAAACCAGCAGCAAGTGACAGGTTGCAGAGACCCCCATAAAACAGAAAGAAGAAGAAAAAAGAAAAAACCATCCATTCTTTCCAGCCCGCGAATCCAGGCTTCCTTCTCCCATCCAATTCCAAAAGATCGATCCCGAATGTGCCGGACGCTGTTGTGATGAATGCTTTGCCGTGTCTTGATACTCCGCCAAAGCCAAAACCTAAAAGTGAGGCTGTCAAGCCGATTGACCAGGGACCCTGTCCCGAAATAGTACTCCACCGAACAATGCATGCCGACAGGCAGGCCTGAACAAGTGTCTCGCCTGACTGAAAGAAAGGAAAGTGAAAAGCCGCGGGAATCTTAACGCCGTAAAACTAAAACCGAATAATGAAGACGTCGTTGAATCAGGAATCTCGTGAGAAGGAAATATCTATCGTGGCCTGCTTCGGTTATGCGAATACAATGGCAGGCGATTTATTGAGGGAGCAAGTCCTTGGACTCGTCGTCGGTCAGAACGATTTCATGGACAGGGTCCCGGCGGTTCTCGAGAGGAACATAGTCGCAGTCGATATAGGATGGGAGAAATATTTCTATCATTTTGTCAGTTGTCGCTCGTTTGGAGGATATTCATGATACGAGTGCAACATACCGGGGTTCCAGGCAAAACCCTGGCTCGAGGAGAGGTAAGAGATCTAAAAGAATGTCAGTACACCTGAAACCGAGTACGATATTGTCAAAACACTTACCAGTCGGGGAGGACCTTCTGGGTCGCCGATGTTGATGACGGTACATTCTTGCTTAGAGAGTGAAGAGCCTAATAAGAAGTCGAGTCAGTCATGGCGACATAATAACTCTAGGTACGTGACAAGACAGTCGTATCATTGACACTGTAATCACATCAGGTGAGAGTTTTGGGTTAAACGTACTCAAGAGGCTCGGGCGGCGGTTATGCAGAGCCTTGTCCTTTCTGGCTGACGGAGGGGAAGATGAAGGCGTGCCAAACGGGCTGTTTGGAGAAGAGCCGGTACCCTTGTGAAATGAGCGGTTGGCCGAAGGGCCAGCAGGAATGGCAATAGAGGACGACATTTTGAAGTTGAGTTGCAAGAGTATCTAGAAAGACAAGCCAAGCAAGCAACCCAAGATGAAACGAGGGGTATTTGGTGTGACGAGCGTCGGCCGAGTCGTGAATGGCAGCCAGGCAGGCAATCAAACAGGCAGGGAGGAGACAAAGATAACTGAGCGTTTGGTTGGAGGGGGATGACGCAACAAAGAGACGCCAGCAATGGAGGTATAGTATAAGGCAAGCGATGAGAGAAGAGGGCAGGCGGTTGAGAGTCTGTGGAAAGACGATAACCATAAAAGAGAAAAAAAGAGTAAGAAAGGTTGAGAGTTTGTTGGAGGTTGAACAAGTCAGAAGATAGAAGGTGGTTTCAAAGAGGTACAGACTGCTAAGGTACCGTACGGTACTAAAGTAAGGTGACTTGTCGACACTCCTCGGCCGCCGGCCAGCCAGTGAATCACCGCCGCATCATCCCGTGAACGGGCGAGTGATCCGACACCGATAAGCCACAACCCAAGCAGGTACTTTGGTTTACATGAAACGATCCATGATGGTACTTGTACCTAATGTATGATCATCAATCGAGAACAACAACACCAACCTCTCTCTCTCTCTCTCTCTCTCTCTCTCATATAAATTACCAATAATAATACTCTATACTGTAGGTAATCACTGTACGGAGCATTTACAATCAAATGCACTTCACCTCTCCTCACTCTCACCGAACATCGCGGGGCAGGCTTATCTGCAGGGTCATGAGTCTATTCTCACCGTAAAACCCGCCATCTGGTTACAGTTATTGACATTAGACTGATTCAAGTAAAGTCACTAATAATAGCCTACAGAGCCTCGGGAGGGTCAAGTGTCAAAAGTACAGAAGCGCAATGTCACTGTAACTATTATGTATCTCCCCTAACATCCAGAAATATCCCCTTCACTTCAGGGTCCCCACGTCTTTGGTCCCAGGCTGTGTGGAGGCAGATCCCCCGATAATCGGCCAATCTGATTCACTGAAGCTCGCACTGGGGTCGTGGGAGCCTGGGAGCCTTGCAGCTGCCGCACTTAAGACCCCACTTCCCCCTGCCTGGGAGAAGAGTATTCTGGACCAATCAAAGGTGTCTTGCCTGTGATGCTGCTCTTGACGTAAATAGGTCACGTGAAAGAGCTCACTCAGCTGACTAAGGCTTCATGCCGCGCTAGGTTACCTTAGCTTCCAGTGTCGTCGTCGTCGTTGTTGGCGCCTGGCATCATCTCGAAACAGCTCCATCACTCCCTCAACCACCAAAACAACAACCAAGCGTTACATCTCTAGATCAAGATCGCATACGAATTTTTACGCGTAGATCACGAAGTCACGCTGTTCTACGAGCCTTACACGTATCTCTATTACACAGCAGAAGCGCAAAAATGGGTGACGTCGCTGTCGAAAACCCAGCAAACCAAGTGGCACCTCACAAGAGGACCGCCCACTCGGCCATTCCCACCATTGATAACTTCGAGGGTGTATCAACCGATGGAGGAGACGATTACGCGAACCTCAAGAAGCTCCAGAGGCAACTAGAGTACGATATACAATTCCAGATATCGCAAAATGGCGGGGAACTGATAGCTTTGGTACAGATATATCCAGCTGCAAGAAGAGTATATCAAGGATGAGCAAAGGTAATTCATCACCAGAGACTTGTGGTTGGTCACATGATGCTAATCCTTTGCAGGAGTTTGAAGCGTGAGCTGGTGCGAGCTCAAGAAGAGATCAAGCGAATTCAGAGTGTACCACTAGTTATTGGTCAGTTTATGGAGGCCATTGATCAAAAGTATACTCCCTCCCGCAACCTCCTCTCAACGTCAGCTAACCAGAGCATCAAAGTACTGGCATTGTTCAGTCTAGCACTGGATCCAACTATGTCGTCAGAATCCTCTCCACCCTTGATCGCGAGAAGCTCAAGGCTTCCTCTTCAGTTGCCCTCCACCGACACTCCAACGCCCTCGTCGATATCCTTCCCCCTGAGGCCGATTCTTCCATTGCCATGCTTGGTGCCGATGAGAAGCCCGATGTGACATACGCCGATGTCGGTGGTCTGGATATGCAGAAGCAGGAAATCCGTGAAGCTGTCGAGCTGCCCTTGACACACTTCGACCTCTACAAGCAGATCGGTATCGACCCCCCTCGAGGTGTTCTACTCTACGGCCCCCCCGGTACCGGCAAGACTATGCTTGTAAAGGCTGTTGCCAACTCAACCACCGCCAACTTCATCCGAGTTGTTGGCTCTGAGTTCGTCCAGAAGTACCTGGGTGAGGGTCCTCGAATGGTCCGTGACGTTTTCCGTATGGCTCGCGAGAACTCTCCCGCTATTATCTTCATCGATGAGATTGATGCTATCGCTACCAAGCGATTCGACGCTCAGACCGGTGCCGATCGAGAGGTTCAGCGTATTCTGCTCGAGCTTCTCAACCAGATGGATGGTTTCGACCAGACTGCCAATGTCAAGGTCATCATGGCCACCAACCGAGCCGATACTCTCGACCCTGCTCTTCTCCGACCCGGACGTCTCGACCGAAAGATCGAATTCCCCTCTCTGCGTGATCGCCGTGAACGACGTCTCATCTTCTCCACCATTGCCGGCAAGATGAGTCTGGCTCCTGAGGTCGATCTCGACTCTCTTATCGTCCGAAACGATCCCCTCTCCGGTGCCGTTATCGCCGCTATCATGCAGGAGGCAGGTCTCCGTGCCGTCCGCAAGAACCGCTACAATATCATTCAGAGTGATCTCGAGGATGCCTACTCAAGCCAGGTCAAGGGGACCGGTGAGGAGAACAAGTTCGACTTCTACAAATAAGTCAACTTGTTTGTTGTTCTCATTTCACGCTATTTTGTGTCAACTATGCTGTATTACATACGCCAACTCCAGGCCAAGGGAATATGGGAGGGCAAAGTCCACACGGAGGGAAGTGGCTTAGAGGCTGGAAAGGTAGACTAGCATTAATCAACGCGCCGAGTCGGCGCAAGCGATATGAATTTGCCCGTTCAGTTCACACCGGTGAATCGATGACATTTTTTTAGTCACATTTGTGGAATCTTTGTAATGTATGTCAGATTATCACATGTTGTTGAAGAATTTCTCAGCCCACGACATGGCACTGCAGCCTGTGAAGTGGGATACGACTCCAGGTAACATTGGTGAAACTCCATATGCATCAATGTCTGTGCTCTCCAAGGTCAGCGGCGATTAACGGTGAAGGATATGTAATCGAGATCGGTGACAGTCCATGTTTTCAGCGAGTGGTTTCCAAGGTTTAATATTAGTTAGTTCGTTACGTCAAGATAGAAACCTTCAACGACCATGTCAAACATGCAATGATTCAAAGAGATCAAATAGTAAAAGGGTATATTGAACTTCAAGGTCATCATAATAACCGTTGTCTTCCGTTTCATTTTAATTCCTGCCATTCCCTGTCTAAAAATACCGTACCAGTCTATCAACCGTTCCAACTCCTTACTGTTGATCTCCCTCCGAAAAAAATGAGGACAGACAAGCAAAGAAAGGATTGTAAAATACAGTTAGTTATCCCACCCAAAACTCCACAATCCCTACCAAACCCTCTTTTCGATTTTGTTTTCCCGTTTCGCTTCCTGTCTATTTTGATTCACTCGCTTCCTTTGTGGGTTCCCGTCCTGACGAGTTCCTCCAAACACAAAAGTAGAAAACTTGAAGTAACAAACAAATAAACACGCTTCAAAATACCAAATGGGAATTAAGCAAGGAACCAACCAAGAAGATGCCGGGTAAGAACGCCATGAGAACCTTCAAGAGGCGATACATGTAAGAATACAGTTACACGAGGCTCTTGGCGAGTCGGCCGCCGGGGTATAACGATCCGGTCGGGCGGAAAGGTGTAGGCAGCGAGCGAGTGTGGCCAAGAATCCTGATGCATTTACAGAAGGAAACATGGGTAAGACCCGAAATGAGGGCCTCGAACAACTCCAGCTATGGATTGAGATCGTTGCCTCATTGAGTTATTAACCATTAGCCATTACCATTGCTCTCGTATATGTATGTGCGTATACATGCTTGTATGTAGTATAAGCATATCTACGTCGCTTTTTGTTCCAAAATGACAAGAAAGCGCCGGACCAACAAGAACGAACCGGATATTGACCGGCCCATCATCATTGGCTCAGGCACGTAGAGTAGCATTGGTAAGGCTGGGGTATATCTGCGGCGACCATATCATCCCGATGAGACAGGGTAAGGAAAGTCGGTCATCCTGAGCCTTGCAAGGGGACGGCTTTTGGGAACGCCAATGCAGAAAAAAACGTATAGAGCATGCCAACAGGCACAGAACAGCTCATCACGAGCTCAGGGTAACACCGACTTCAAAGAGTAGGTGAACAAAACGTCGATGCAGCTCGATAAAGATATCAGGCTGCCCAACAATCTCCGCCAGACCGCGGGCCTTTGGGGCTGATGCACCAGGGCCAGCACCCATGCGTCGGGTGAACCCGCTACCACCTGTCAGAAAGCTGCTGCCATTGCGATCAGGTCCCCCGGAGGATTCGACAGCAGTTGGTTGTGGAGGTGCATAGCCACCCCCGTAGATGCTGCTGCCAATAGGAGAGTTCTCGGCCGCTCGCTCGGCCTCCGCCTCAGCCAGTTGCTGAATCCAGGTAGCGAGCTCGCGAAAGGCGGTCGAGACCACGGCAAATGTCTTCATGGCCAGTCGCTCTCGGTGAGTACTCAGTGCCAAGAAGGCATAAACTCGCTTATGACCCCGTGCATGTACATCAGGAATACGGAAGATATAAGCCGTAGTGTAACCTGCGAGGGCGTCGCCGAAAAATATGGGGCCGCCCGTAACAGCCGAGCCGGCGCTTTGTGTAGTGACAAACGCCGGAGAAGAAGTCGTAACGGGCGATGTGGGGTTGGCCGTAGATGGAGCCCGGGGTAATGTCTCGAAGGATAGAGTGCGCAAGCAAGAGGCACGGATGAGAGAGAATGAGTCGGGGAGCACCGGATCATGGGTAGATGTATAATCGACGTAGTGAACATGGAAGGGTGTTCGTTCTGCTGCATTCGAGTTTCCTGTACCACCACTCTTGCTTGATCGCGAAGTATTGCGCGAACTGACCGAGGGTGTAATTCTTTGCCGAGCCCGAGGATCTTCGTCCCGTTCGCCATCGGTATCACTCGAGGTTTGCGAATTGGGTGGCGACGCCTGACCTCCCGCTCCGAATACTCGTTCTGCTGGCGCACGAGTCCGTAATGTTGGCCCACGGGTGTTGTTTGCGAAGTGAACATTGTTTGATCCCGCTTGCTGCCGTGGCAAGGTCATTGCGCAGTTATCGCAAGGACCTTGTTTCTTTGTGACAGTCTCATCGTAGGTTCTTCTAAAACTCGAGTCGCGTCGGGGATGAGGAGGAACTGGTCGCGGGCTTTCGGGAGGCGTATCGATAGCAGTGGGGGTTGCGCCAGAGTTGCTAGAGTTTCGTAATAACGCTGCACGTTGCGCCTGTGCCTCTTGCTCGGAAGCGGGCACTGAAGCGCTCCGAGATAGGTCAAGGTTCTTTAATGCGTCGTTGAGAGCAGTTGAAGAAGCATTTGCGCTGGATTGCGGTCGGTTATCGGCAGGATCTGCACCGTCCTCGAAGCAGACAGTACATGAGGCCGGCAGACCTTCAGTGACCATCAAGGGGGTCGGGCCATGGAGGTCGCAGTAGTGAGCTAGACATAGCTGGAAAGACAGCATTAGTGGTTGATTCTTGCGCATTTCCCAAAGATAACCAGTTGGCGCAAGAGTTTAGAGAGCAAATAGAAGCAATAGATAATGGACAATCTACCAAAGAGGAATTGATCATAGTAACAAAGGGATGGCTTTCGGCAAGTATATCATGTCAAAAAGCCCATGACGTTATGGGACAGGGATAAATCATGGATGGATAAATAGGGCCTCAGAGCAAGAGGGTTGCAAGGGGGCAGCGATGGGAGCCAGGCATGGTATTATAGGAACAAAGCAAGTGGTGATATATCTCGGTGAACGGACGGAACTTATTTTGGTTGCCCTGTCTCCTTTCCTACCAGCAACGGGCTGTAGTTGAGGTCATGGGGCTGAGGTAGGGAAGTGATGTGGCACTCGGTGAGTTGGGGTTCCAGAGGGAAGCATCATGATTGCCCCGGGGGACCGCCAGCGCTGAATCGAGGGCAGGACAGTCATAGTCAAGCGGTGAAGCGGTGTGGATGTATGTGCATGTCTGTGTGCACCTGTGTATTGTTCGTGCCTAGGCAAGGGTGTGCACACAAGCAAAGTCTGGGTGCGTGGGATGGGATGGGATGGGAATGGGATACAATGCGAAGGAAGAAAGAAAGTAAGGACAGCCATACTAGGCTAGCTGGGCCAGGACCAGGGCAGGGTGTGTGAGTTCAAGTGAATGAATGAATGTGAAAGTGCATGTCAGACAGCGGGCGGCTCGGGGGGGGGGGCATTAGGAGGTACGGCAGACGGGCCGTCAACGGACTGGCAGCTAGGAAACGAGGGTGTGAAAAGGGAAAGGAAGGGAAGGGATGTGAGGATAAAGTCCAAGGGGGATAGGATAAAAGCAAGGGAAGACAGAAAGCAACGTGAAGAAGCAACGTCGATGAGAGACAAGGCATGGAATGGGATCATATCAAGCAAGCATGATATATGATAGAAGTGAATAAGTGTGTAAGATCTTGCTTAGGAAGAGAAAGGTACCAGAAATGTCTGGACCCAACAGGGCGAGCGAGACTGCTCAACCTAGGGACGTGCAGTAGAGACAAAAGCTCAAGGAGGAAAGTAGAGAGTGCTGACAGGGATCTGCTGAGACAAGCTGTCGGCCATGTGAAGTGAATGCATGGCGTGTGATGCCCTCGTTGACCGGGGCGTAGGTTGAACAGGAACGTGGAGGGCGGAGGAAGCAGCGCGGAGCGTGGAGGGTGCGACGTCGGACATGGCAGGAATTGGCATGTGGTTGTACGGACGGTACAATACAGCCAGAGAAACAAGCAGGCAAGACATAGCAGGCAAGACATGGAGATTTGGTTCAAGAATATGTTTGTTTTGTGTTGTACACTTACAATGTATGTCATGACGTATCGTCTCAGAATCGAATCGCGGCAGAGGAAATCCAAGGATCAAAGTATCGATCGACTATTGGGTTGGGCGAGGCTGTGAGACAAGGGTCTCCCTTTGGGCAGCGCGACACTGCACAAGGGACGGCAGGGGAGGGAGTTGTAAGCTTTATTTAAGCTGAAGCTGATTCGGGGCGTCGCGGTGGTAATAAATGATCGAGGTAGAGAGAGGTGTCGGAGCGATAGATAGGTAGCTGAGGCGCGAGCAGGGGCCGGATCGACAAGAGAGCGTGCGTGGGTGTGAGTGTGGTAGTAATAGTGGTAGTACAGGACAGTATGTGCGCGTGCAGAAGAGTTGCAGAGTGCAGTAGGGCTACAGTAAGTAGTAGGTAGCAGCTGTTGAAGAATTCGGTCGATTCAATTGATTGAGTTTCGGTGCGCCAGGGACTGTATGCCTTTATTCGGATGAATTAGATTGAATTGGGTGGATGGTTGTTTGCTTTCGGAGCTCTCTGCTTGGCTCGATTCGATGCCCGGTCAGGCCAGACCAGGGTATGGATAAAAAGGTGGCAGCACCCAGGACGTTCAATTGCTCCGGGCAAGATTGTCGAACAAAGAAATCGCGTCTTTAGATTAACGTATGAGGTTAAACAGAATAGAAAAATGGCCTTTTACTCGCTCGTAGAGGTTGCGCGGGGAAAAGAGAGAGAACGACAAGGAGGTGCCTTCAGGCGCATGAGAGGGGCAGGCAATTAATAGAGGTACGTAGGTGAGACGGAACGATATATCGGCGGCGGAAAGTAGCGGCTGCAGCGCAGAGGGAGCTTAAACCCAAATAATCGTATCGGAAAACAAATATGAGGAAGAGATGATGGAAGAGGAGGATGGCAATTGGAGGGGATTCGACGGAAACGACGGGACGGACGGACAAGGTTTAGTTTGATGTGAAGGAAGCCGAGCTTAGGTAGAAGATGACGATGATTCTTGTCAAGGTTTGCAAAGTAATAAGAGAGTTACTAAGCTGATAATGAGTATACCATCACTATCAAAGTCCAATCCAGTCCGTAGAGTTGAAGCCGAATCAAGTCGAGTCGAAGTTTTTTTTCTTACAGATGTCAACTCGACTTCAAAGCTCTCGTGGCTGTGGGGGTGGGCGTTTTTTAAGACAAGGCCCCTCCTCGCAAACCTGAGAAACCGTTTGAGGGAAGACCTGGGATTAGATCCAATAGGTATGGCTACAGATCCAATGGGACACGACATGGGGAAACTCGTCTCCATTGCTTCCATGAGGTGGGTACGACAAGGACATGGATTATGTGTGGGTGAGAGGATACCTTTGTCACTAGCTAGAGTACTGTAGCTACCTTAGTCTAAATGCCCATGCGAGTGCCGATTCATCCAATCCATTTCATTTCACTCTTCCATGAGTGGGCTCTTTTTTCTTCTTTAGTCTAAGCTGAGAAGAGAAGAACTTGTCTAGGGTATTCTGTGCAGCACCCGGCACATCGCGGCAGGACAACACTAACAAGCAACACAATCAAACTTCCCCCTGGTGCTAAATGTGCCTGGGCGTGCGATGCGTCCTGTGCGAAGATGAAATGTTTGGGCGTCATTAACATATCAAGGGTCGATTGTTAGAGACGAGTTTCGTAAATAATTAAATTAAGGACAAACTACGAGAAAAAAGGTAATCAACTCGTCCAGCTATCATAACAATCTGTCAGTAATTCTCAGACACCTTAAGGTACGCTAAAATAATCTTCTTATTCTTTTATTTAGTATCCATCCACATTTACACACCAGGTTTTGTCTTTCTATGACGATGAATCCATAATCAAGCGGCTGAGAATATTCTCACCGCAAAAGAGATCAAGGATACAATTACCTCAAAGGCCCCAAAACCATCTCGATGGTCATTGTCTCTGACACATGAACATGGTTGAAGGATGGACTCTTTGCTTTGCTTTTTATCATCATGACCCACTAACAACAACCAACTAAGCTGAACTGTTAATAAGAACAACGGTAACAATCAGGAATAACCCGTCGTAATAAGGGTCCTCCGGTTGGTTAACCGATCCTCCGATGGCTCTCCTCCAGTCAACGGCTGTTCCAACCGTCTTAAACTTGCCAGGGATCGGATCTTTACGACTGCGACAGCTTCCTAGCCCTGTCATTTTATTTTAGTTCCTTGGGCCCATTCTTCCCAAGCCTCCGCTCCGAGCGCCGACACCAGCGCCAAGACCTACGTACTGGATTGTATGTAGCCAAGTACCTAGGTAGTTAAGCCATTCCGATGAGAGGCGACTCGGAATTTCCTAGTTACCTTTTCTACTTTAACTTAGCGTAAGCCTGACAAATTAGCTGGCCGTTTTGTGTAAGCCAAATCATTAGTCCGAGGCAAAGAAGGAAGAAATCAATTTACTTATGTCAAGATTGCTTCTAGAGCGAGCCTAGACGGTCAAAGTCGTTATGGGAATCCCGATGCTGAGGCACTTATGGAGACGGAGCCGATTGCCTACTCCACCTGCCGCGTGCGTATTCCCTCTAGTTACTCTCCTCTCCGCCAGGTTAAGCAAGGGTCTGGTCCTCTTGTTTCGGAGGTGTTGACCGGGCGGTAACTCCTCATAGAGTGTCGTAAATCGTCATGTTGGACGACACATCACGGCTCTATTCAACAATGAAACCGACTGCGCCGTAACGGTTGCGTGTATGGAAACTAATACAGCCAAGAAACATACGGTAACATCGCAATCTTCAGCGACGAAACTGCATAACCAAGAAGAACCTATCAAACAACGGCCTCTAGCCCAAATAGGGTCTGGGCGGCAGTTGGCCATGGTCATTATGACAGCAGCTTTCAAAGCAACGACACGAGGGGGCTGTTCGCACAGACGCAGTTCGATTCTTTGAATTATTTGTTGTGTTTCATTGCTAAGTCTGTGCTGTACTATGCGAGAACTTAAGAGGAGGGATAATTGACCCGTTTACGCGGGGAACTCTGTCTGTCTGTCTGTTCTTTGTCTTGGTGCGGTATTGACTGAGAAACTATCATAGCTAGAGGCTGGATATAATCCCCACCCTGTGAGAAAGAGATGAGACAGAGTTTAGTTATTTCTTCAGCATGTGGTAGAATAAGCAACTCTGCGGAGTACTCCAATATCTCCTCGGTATCTCATGTCTTAGATATGCCAGGCCTCCCTGTTGTCGCGTGCACATCAACCCTAATAAAGCAACTCGCCTTGCACATGTCGATTGTCTTTCTTGTCTCCCCTTCCTTCCTTCTCGCTTCCAAAGCAGTGGATTCCCAAGTGTAACTGTACCGAGAGCGGATACGATCCTTGCTTGCGATGGGACACTCAACTTTTTAGCCTAAGGTAACCTCGTTAGGTTTAGATCACCTTTGGGCCGCTATGTTCTCTTTCTTTTCTCGCGCGATGGAGCCGACCGCCCTGGACAAAAGGACTCATACCAACGTATGTACTTATCGTATCCTAGACCCCGGAGCAAAGGCCAAAGGGAGCCAGGGGGGGATGACTTGTGACAGTTGTTCCAGAAGCCTTCGACGAAGAAACCTAATAGCCCCTGTTACGGTGGGCCACTTGGTTCAGCGAGATCCGTGAATTGGTCCTGTTATCATTGATGAAGCTCAGATTGTCTCTGTATAATATTTCTTTTCATTGAAACATGTCTGATGTAAACTGGTAGACCTAGAACCGACAGGCACACCTATGCCTGCCTACCTTTGTTTCTTACTTCATCAACAATCTTTCAATACAACGTCGACGATCCCCTTGATATGAGGATTCACAAAAGTACTACTTTTAATTAACAACCTGCCCGACTTACCTGGAACAAGACCCAAGTGCCATTTGTCGATACCGTCCCAGGGGATATTACGGACGTCAAGATGAGCCCACGAGACGGACAACCCCTGGAATCGTGGTCAAGGCACCCAAAATAAGTAGGCCCCACGATCTCTATCCCTGCACCCACGCGCGGAGAGTGTGTGTTTGAAGTTGACAGACGACAACCGCGGCAATATCTCTCCACGTGTATGTATAGCATTGCTAGTAATTGAGTCCAGATCGTATAGCATGCAATAAGACCTTACATGAGGCTAGGGAGCGAAGGGTCTCGAGTTAGTTGCGATCCGTTGCTCTTGGCAATGTCAACATCGCGTTGTAGATCAATGCTTGGATCGTCAATACATGGCATGCACATACATATTGCTGTGCACATTCTGCAATCACTGCAGCATCACTCGCAGCACATGACCTGCAAAAAAGAATTCTTTGGCCGAGGCCTAGTGCATCGGCTACTCTGTAGGCACTGTAATTGAGGTGACTCTGACCAACCAAGTATAGTACTGATACGCGTTGCATCTTCAACCCCTGCTCGGATATCTGCAACATTGATACAGATCAACAGCGAATCAGACTCAGCGATTAACGACCGTTAATTAATCTATCTCCAACTCTCTTCACACTCATATCCAAAAGCGCTCACTTGCATTCAATCTCAGCCTCTCTATTGGAAATGTTATGTCGGTGTGAGATGATTCGGCTCGGCGCGTTCCCTTCACCCTTTGACGATCATTGGATATCTCAACGCCCATCAACACACATTGTTAGGAACGTGGAACACTGTTACAATGAGATAAACGGACACTGGGCTGCATATGCAGCTTCTCAAACATTATGTGCTACTGTCTTGCTTGGTTCCCCGACGATCACTTGACTTGAACACCCTGACTCCACGTCTTCTTGTCTCTTTACTCCGCCATTCTTCTTTTCTCCTTCTTGTTTTTGACAAGACTCCTCCAGAAGTCTGGGGGGCGGAAACAGCTGAGTCTTGAGCCTCGGGAATCCCGGTGGGTGCTCATAAGGGAGGCCCAGTTGAGTTGTGCTCGTGGGCTTGGAAAAAGCAATTCGTGGAGCCTGATCATCTTCGAGGCCCCCACCTCGGGCTTCCTCGAGGATCGTCGTGAGCGTGAATCTATGCTAAGTCCTAGATCGGACGCAAAGCAGATGGTGAAGCGGATGCATAATGCCGTTGCTATCCCTTCAGCTTGTTGATTCAAGTGGAACAAGGTTCATGCTCGACTATCGCCATGGTGGATGCCGCTGTTTATCTCGTTTCCGATGGCTTGTTTCTGGCGTCCAACGTTGCTTGTTCGCGTTGTCGTCTCTTCCCTCCCGACGATCATTCAGTTCCATAGGGCCGACTTACAATATCGCGGATCTGCCGTGCGTCTAGACAGGTGTCTGGTATGATCTCCTGCCAAGCAATGATAGGTCGTGTCTCGAGGTCTCAGACACTGACATAGCTCGATGTGGTGATGGAGCTACAGGTACGAAATATTGGCGTAGAACTGTTGTGTTCACTTTCACGCCATATTTCCCAATTGAGGGAGTTGGTTACTATGTTTGGCTTGAATCTGTCTTTCGGCCTCGATCATGTTTCATTGAGACTTGACGGAGATCTCAGAGGGGAACCGTGGATCGCGTAATAGCCGTTGAATTCTGGAGTTTCCCGTTACACGAACGAGAGGAACTGGCAGATCTCAAGGGAATCAAGTCAGTCTTGGTTGTTGGCGTAGAGATGAAGCCAAATCTGCAGGGCGAGAAGCTGATCGAGCTGCACTCCTTGAGCTATTTCATGATGTCGGCCAAGCAGCCAAGTGTAGTTTTTTTGTGACGTCGTCTATCTCATCCAGACAGTGAAGTTTGATATGTCTTGTGATATCATTGATGGAGACTCGTCATAAAAAGCAATGAAGTCGCTGAATGTAGTTCAGTGGTTTGTGGCTGAATCAACTTGCAAAGTGGCTTTACCACTACCCTAGACCAGACATCATGAACTTGTCATGAATTCCAAGAAAGGGCCATCATGCTTTGGTAGGGAGTTAGAGACAATGACCATTGACATTTTGTATCCAATTCAATGTGTACCTTGGGTTTAGGATGAGGGGTAGACATGGCCTCTGCCAATATTGTTGAGGTCTCTCTCTTGTTCATACTCCCATGATCTCAGATCACATATCATCCCAAAAGCGGAACATCTGGAAGGATTTGTCCGGCCCAGCCCTATCAGGCACCATACAAATTGAGTTTGATATGATGATGGCAATTTCCTAGGCTACTGTACTCATTACTGGCACATAATTGCTCAACTCCAACGATTCAACTCGGTCGAAAACTCCCGGCTGTGTTGACTTGGTCGGGGTTGAATTGTTGAAGATTACCGATATCGGGGCATGGCTATCAGTAGCTAGAGACCTAGGGTCCCAGCGAAGGGATAATGATATGCTAAAGGAATGATAATCCCGTGGTCCTACTGTGCAGTGTGCAGATAATGCTGGGTAACTTAGTAAGTACTAAGCCGGCGGCTCGATAAGAGTTGGACGACAAAATTGGCTGGCATTCCACTGATATCTAGCGGGGAGTATGTTGGAATACACATTGGTATACACTCACATAGTATATCGTTTTTTATAATCCTATAACACTTATATTATTCCTCGTACCACCTGTTTGCCACTTTGCTGTAGTACTGCCGCCAAAACAATGGATATCCACACAAAGCGAAGCCTCAAAATCGACAAAACCTGAAAAACATAAGATCGCCATGGACCCAGAAAATACCCTGCTGATCCGGGCGCTCCGAGGTCTGGACCCGGTAGTTGAGGCCAGCGTAGTAGTTAATACCGTGGGTAATGGACAACAAACTGGCGATGGATTTTTGGAAAGATGTTCAAGTGGAATTTAAGATCTGTCGTTTTCTTTCAACTCGAATCAAGGCTAACTTAGTGAGCCACGTATATGAGCCTAAGCTGGATTGTTTATGAAGGTTGATGCGTGGCAGAGTAATTGTTTAGCTGCACGATCTAGGCGCTGGCCCGCCTCACTAGGTATCTGTTGTCAGCCAAGCTGAAGAGTTCATGTTGATCATGGGTCGAGTTGACGATTCAAAGTAACTCTGTCGGCGATGTGCTACCTTATAAGTTTCCTGTTACTAGACAGACACAGAGCTCTGTATGACTCTTCTCGAATTTTCGCCGTATAACTCACATCTCGTCTCTGTCCTCCCCTCACCATTCAACATGTCCTACCTTGACCATTCAATTCCCTTTGATGCCCAGCCGCCTGCTGACTACGACAGGGCGAACCATCTCCACCGATTCGCTAAATCCTGGAGCAGCTAGTGGACTCTCAGCATGCGGGTGCTGTGTATGGCTACATTTCGGCCTCTGGTGGACTCATCCATCGCCCCCACGGGATGCAGCTCGGCAGCTATGGGTCTGTGCTGGCACGTTGGGTGAATTGATTGGTTGAAGAGCCGTTTTTGGATTCAGCCTTGTTGAGTTGATAACACGATAATGCCTGGAAGAAAGACGCCTCGATGAAATAAGCGAAGTATTTAACGTAGATCGATATGAGAAGTATTATGAGTTTAAGGTCTGCTGACCGCTAAGTGAGCCGGTGAGCCAAGTGCATCAAAGAGGCGAAATAACAAAGTCAATGGCGGCCATATCGTCTTTTGAAAAAGATCAGCAAATGTTTGACCGTTAACAGCTAAAATAGGACCCCGAAACGCAAGCTGCCACACAATCAAGGTCCCCTTGTTCAACAGCAACTGTCAATGGCAAGTTGTTTCTCCCAGGCAGTCAGGCAGTCAGGCAATAATGGCCAATTGAAACTTTTCTTCCGGCTTTCTCATCCAATGTGCCACCGTCTCGTGGCAGTGCATGAGGCAACCGCATTTTACAGGGGATATCTGGAGCTTGGAGCTATAGTAGATTTGTTGAATCGCCTAGGGACCAGGGAGCCTAGCTCGAGTTTGACTGCCCGGGTGACTCTTTTCTCAATGTTTTACGATCTGTGCAGTCCTTAGCAAGGCCTGTACACTTTTGGTGTAAACTTAGTAGATGGGTATTCATGCAAAAGGGTAGCTAGCATCTTAATAGATACGATCGTACGGAGTACCATCGGTGCACATACCGTCCGTCAAGATACTACCTAGCCCGTCAAGGTTGGAGAAAACACAGGGAATTTATTGAGGGAGGACTCAGTAATTTTAACAAATTCTTATAGAAAACGTATTATTTAAGAACAAACAAATATGGTCATAAATGTCACAATCACCAGTCCAGGTTATCTCACCTTTCAAGCTTGGGCTTTTTCTACTCCTCAAGCCCCAGTCTTACTTTCACTGTCGTACTCAACTCTCAGGTAAGGTTGGATGATAGTCATTGGTTGGTTGCTTGCATCAGTCAACATCAAACAACTAAGCAGGCAGCTACCGCCTCAGCCTTAATTTGAACTTCCATCACTTCTTTTCAACTCTTGATTTCTTGTTCTCTTCCATCCCCATTTTACCTGACCTCACCGTGATAGCTGCGATAGCTGCCTCATCTCCCTGTCTTTCAACCTCAACCGTGTATCCCGCCCTTCATAACTACCTATCGCTGTCATCTCTTCAGACGCTTGATCTCGTGGTCCATTCCTATTCTCCCCACCCCCGCTCCGGCTGTCCCATCCGCACACCCGAACGCATTGCTATCGACGGACCCTGCGCGTGCGTGTTCATCACTTACTTATCTTATCCTGCTTGCTAGCTTTTGTGAAGCCCGATTTGGGGATTGTAGCTTTATATCTTAGAGCAAACAAATCAGCTTCAATGCAATGATGGAGCTTGAATCTACAGATATCAACTTTTCTGTTACATGGCTACTCGGTCTTAAGCCAAAATCCACGTATCCATCATGGGCAAGAGACTTTATGACCGATGAACCACATTTCCTTGTGAGCCGTGTTCTTGGCCTTCTTCCCTCTCCCGCTCCCACCAAACTTACTCGCAAATCCCGTCGACGTTTGACAAGAAGGCGGCGGAATCGTCCCAAGACTGTAATCACTCCTGAGGAGCCCCTAAAGGAGGATAGCCAAGATGAAGATGACCAAAAGGTGGATGAATTCGGTCTTGGAAAGCTATATGGTGATATTCCTTACGAAACTGATGATGATTCCTCCGAGTCAGAATCTGAGGACGCACCGGCGGCGGAAGAGGAACCACCTGTATTGGCAGATCCTGGATTCCTGGAGCTTTGCAAGCAGATGGAAGAGCTTCTGGATGAGATTGAGTAAGTGACACCCAAGATTCTCAAAAGTCACATGCACTTGGTTACATTTACTAACATGAACCAGAAAATCGCAGTTAGAGGACACCGACGGCTCGGACAACGAATCGATTGACGGAATAGAACCCGAGGATTGCAAAGATGAATCCCCATCGAGAATTGAATGGCTGCGACAAAAGCAGGTGGAAAAGGCGGAGAACAAATACCTCGACCGAATCATGTCCTTGACTGGCCAGGAAGAAGCCAAGGCTTTCTTCCTACAAGCAAAGGCTAAAGTCAAGGCCGCGCAAAGACGTGACACCGAGCTTAAGAAAGAGAACTTTGATGCTGTTTTCATGGGAGGCGAGGGAACAGGAAAGACGATGCTGGCTCGCCTCTATGCCAAATACCTGGTGTCACTGGGTGTGGTAAAGAAGTCCGGTGTTTTCAGTGGCATCAACAGATTCTCGGCCTACAATATGTCCAAGACGTCAACTTTAGGCACTATCCATAACACATGCAATGCCTGCGGTGGTTGTGTAAGTGAATTTCTTCTCACCAATGCTGTGGATACTGATCTTCTCAGATTGCCATCATCGATCACGCCCATCTAATGAACAGCGATGATTGCAACTTATGGAGTCTTTATGTTAGGTCGCAAGATCTTCCAGGTAAAGTAGTACTCATTATAGCTGGCAATGGGGAATGGGGTCTGTCAGACTTGATGGGTTACAGTGCCGAAGTTTCGAATCACTTTCCTATTCTGAAGCTACCAAACTACACCGCACAAGAGCTCCAGTTGATTTTCCACGGCATGATGCGAAAGTGGTTCAAAGGCAGAATGGAAGTCGAGGGTGGTTATGATGGCCTCAATATCAAGATTTTAATCCGCAGAATCGTTACAGGAGCCAGTGACAAGACATTCGGCAACGTTTGGCCTGTCAGAAAAGCATTCCTCGAGGCCTGCAGGCGTCAAGTCGAACGTTTTATCCAAGCCCGTAAGACGGGTAACTATTTGGAGGACTTCAGAATGACAAAAGAAGACCTGCTTGGTAACAGGCCTTCTCTCGGACCCGAAAAGAGCCCTGCATGGAAGGAGCTTCAAGAGCTTGTGGGACTGGAGTATGTTAAGGAGGCGATCCTCGCTGTTGTTAACCAAGTCAACCAGAACTTTATCCGGGAGATGCGCGGAGATGACCCTCTACACGTTTCACCGAACCGAGTTTTCCTGGGACCTCCAGGCACTGGCAAAACTACAGTTGCCAAGCTCTATGGCAGAATCCTGGCAGATTTTGGTCTGTTGTCAAAGGGCGATGTCATCACGAAGACTCCGGCGGATCTTTTGGACCGCTACATCGGAGGATCCGAAAATAACACCCAAGAGGCACTTCGAGAAGCAAAGGGTAATGTTTTGATCATTGACGATGCTCATATGCTCGATCCAGGCACCAATGGAAGCGCTGGCAGTTCTAAGAATGGCGATTTCAGAGGTGGCATCATCGACACAATTGTGGCTGAAGTGACTGGCGCTGCTGGAGAGGATCGATGTGTCATTCTCTGCGGCTACCCCGAGCAGATGAAGGAGCTGTACGCGAATGCCAATCCCGGATTGGCGCGCAGGTTCCCTCTGGATACCGCGTTTGTGTTTGACAACTTCAGCGAAGAAACCTTGGGCAAGGTACTGGACCTCAAGTTGGCGAAGGAGAAGCTGGTTGCCACCGAAAAGGCTCGTGAAGTTGCCATGGAGGTGTTAAAGCGTGCATCTGTTCGACCCAACTTTGGCAATGGAGGAGAGGTGGATAATATTTTGTCCAAGGCAATTTCTGCACGATTCCGTCGCATTGGTAAGGAGAAGAAGCCCCAAGATGAGGATCTTGACGAGGTCCCTCTGGAGCCTCAGGACTTTGACGCAAATTACGACCGCCTGTCACAGGCTGTGGCAAACACGCGAGCTCTTTTCAACGAGTTTGTCGGCTTCGAGGAGATTATTTCTAAATTTGAGTCTTATCAGTATATGGTTCAAGGCATGCGAATGCGTAACGTTGACCCCCGGCCTTACGTGCCGTTTACCTATGTCTTCAAGGGTCCTCCTGGAACTGGAAAGACGTCAACAGCAAGAAAACTTGGCCAGATCTTTTACGATATGGGCCTGATTGCTGCACCCGATGTCGTGGACGCTTCAGCCTCTCAACTCGTTGGCGAATATTGCGGCCAAACTGGCCCTAAAACACGTCGCCTACTCGAATCAGCCCTTGGCAAAGTCCTCTTCATCGACGAGGCTTATAGGCTCAACGGCAGTCGCGGATCGTTTGCTGAAGAGGCAGTCAGCGAGCTTGTCGATGCTGTGACAAAGCCTCAGTTCGCGCGCAAGCTCATCATTGTTCTGGCAGGCTATGAAGAGGACATGGATCGACTTCTGCGCAGCAACCAGGGAATCAAGAGTCGATTCGCGACCGAGTTTACTTTTCGTCCCCTCCGGACTGAGCAGTGCATTGAACAGTTACGGCAGGTTGTTGGAAAGGTTGGCATCACCATTCAGCCTACACCCGAGATGGATACCACTACTCGCACGTCTTTGTTCTCCCTGCTCCAGCGTCTGATCAACGACAAGGGCTGGGCCAGTGGTCGCAGTATCGAAACACTAGGTGAACGGCTGATCGGACATATTTTCAAGGAATGCGCTATGAAAGGCTACACTGGTAAAGATCTTATTGTCTCAGGCCGTGAGCTGGTGACCATCCTGGGACAGGCATCTGGTGTTCCCTATGCTAGCATCAAAATCCGAGGCGGCCAGATCCCTATGGGTGCAAAGGTGATGACCCTCAAGGACCTAGAGACGTCAGAGTAAGAAGTTGAGTACATAAACGTACTTGAACTTATCTTTAAGTTTAGGCAGTCCTCAGGTCTAAAGATATCCAAGCGTAAGAGAATATTAGCGCGAAGTTGGTTTGGAGTTTTGGAGCATGGTGCTTTCTCTCAACAGTTACGATGTTAGCAACTAGCGAGTTAGTTTTACGACATTAATGACAATTTAAAATTACTTTACTCTTATTGCGGTTGGTTCTTTGTGTTGGGCATAGTTATTAGGGAGGTAATTTGTCGTGAGAGTTGTGCTGTAGGTTGCTATCAACCTCCAACTGTGGAGCATGTGACCATCTTTGGCTTAACGCCGGGAAAGTAAGGCACCTCAGTAACCAAAATTGTCAGAAGTGAATCGGTTCACTCACTCACCCACTCACTCACTGAGTCTTTCAAGACCAAACAAACAAAGAAATTCGGACTAGTAAACAATTCGACCTCAGCAAACGTCTCAGCTCATTTCTTTTATACCGAATACAAGGAACCCCTTCTATACCTTATAAGGCCCTCTTTGTTTCTAAGATATTGTCGCCTTGTTTTGTTTGGGTTCTCGCATATCTCACCTAATTGAACTCGATCTCGTTTGCGACTCAAGCTATTTCTCATCACTTTCTGATCGCATTTGTTTCGAATCAACTACATGAAAAGCCGAAATACTCTTTGAACCTTCAGATGACATTGTATTGTTCAAAGCATGTTCTGGGAAGTTTATATTGGTTGGTAACCTTGCACTGAGCGTTCTGTACATAAACATCCTCTCTTTTCTTTTCAGTTCAGACGCATAGATTCATCTATATGCGCTTCATCCTTCAATATGACGGTGATAGTGCCTCTCACAAAAAAGATGAGTCAGTTGTTAACGGCATTGCTAGCAACTCATCGACCTAATGTTAGACGAAGATGACGAGTTCGATCTCCCAGAAGTCTCAAGCCACCAAAACATCGATTGGCATTCATCGTTGAACAACAACGATGACTTCGACGATGTGTTTGAAGATGCATTTGCTCCAAGAGAACCGCCAAAACACACCACCCATGATTCACCTAAAATATGGACCAAATTTGGTGAAATGGAGGAAGACGAGCGGATGAGTGTCATGGAGCAGATCAACCTGAGTCCAAGTTCTCCGACTCAGAGCCCTCCGGATTATGGCTCGAGTACAGATGAACTTTTCGAGGGTATTGAGGTCGAAATGCTTGACGACGCTGATTTGGATGTCATAGAGGTCGAGGATCCTGACCTAGCAGTTGACAATGAAGAAGCAATTGATAATCAAGAAGCAATCGAAGATGAAGACGCAAGCGCTTCAGCCGAGGTAGTCGAGCAGCAAGACACCACAATAGTCACGACTCCGGACATACCTTTGAGCGACGCTTTGAGAGTTGAACTCCCCGAAAGTCTCCTGTGGGTGCCGAGGTCATGCTACGAACCATTTGAGCCAGGCGTTCCGATCGTCAAGGAACGCCAGGCTGTCGCCCAACTGTTTGAATTGGCGGACCAGGCGGGCCAAGATGTGAGCGACTTTATTGAGTTCCAGCTTGATGATTTTGCAGTCTACATGGACAGCCAGAGATACAGGCAGGAGATGTGCTCGCTCCACAACCTCGATACGAAATCGGGCTACAGCAACCTTGTATTCGATGGCAAGTTAAGCGTTGGGACTGTAGGCTTCTTTGTCCGCGGCGTCCCTATCAGTGCACTGCCCCTAGGGAATTACGGGACATTGTCAAAGCCAACAGTCCGAGACAAGATCTGGATCCGATCAGCTTTGAACTCAAGACGCGAAATTTACTACCGCTTGAATCGTCCCGCGAGAGAATACCGGCGTTTCTTCTACCCTTTCCTTTGGGTTGCAGATCTCGCCAAACACTTCGTTGACTATCTCAAAGTAATGGGGGAGGCCGGGGACGATGTAACAATTTTCCACCTCCGATCGGCTTTCAGCAGCTGGCTAGCCAATGTACGCGCTGACGATACGCCAGAGTTTGTTTCTTGGAGAACGCAACATCCGAGCAATGACTTTAGAACGTCAGTCATTGCAAACCTGGAATTTCTGCGTAAGGAGGCTATCGGCGTCCTTGGGCATGAAAACACTTATAAGCATACTCTCTGGTCTGAGATTTGGGATTTTCAGCGATATGAAAAATTCCGAGTTAAGCCAGTTATCACAACGGGCAGCAAAATTCCACCAACTATAGTGACTCAGTATATCTATGATTGTTTCAGCCATCAACCTTTCGGCAATCATCTCATGGCCCTACCACTGAGCAAAAAGACTGAGGTGTTGCGGAACAAACTGATCCAAGAGCGCCATCTCGAGCTGCCTACGCCGGTCCACAAGCGTGTTAAGACCATATCGACGGCTGGGCGGCAAGAAATTAAAGACATCAAGCCTGGTGATACTATCTCAACCCAGAGAGATACTGAAGAGTCTGGGAGCAAATGGAGGCGAGATATTTCGCACGGGTTTGACGATGTCGATCGTTGGATCGCCCTCGTGCAACGCGTACACATCAAACGTGGTAAGAGAACATTTGATGTGATATGGTACTACCGACCCGTGGATACCCTTTGCGGCCTGATGAAGTATCCCTGGAATAACGAATTGTTTTTATCCGATCATTGCTCTTGTGATACAGAATCCAAGATTTCCGAAGATGAAGTGCTAGGGGTTCACGAAGTCGAGTTTGGTGGGACATCAGCAACCAAGGCCGAATTCTTTTGTCGTCAGACATACATATGCACGGAGCGAAAGTACTGGGTAACACTCGAGAAGGATCACCTCCGTTGCTCTCATATGCACAAGGACTCTTCTGAAGTACAGGCTCCTAAAATAGGCGAGACTCGGCTCGTTACAATCGATAAGAAGAGTGGTCGATCTGAGCCTTGCCAGCTTCTAACCTCCTATGAGGAGGAAGGTGAAGGCATCTACCGCTTTCGGAGGCTTTTGAGAAGACAACAAGCTGATCCAACATCGAACTCTCGGCCGAATGAGCTGGTGTACAGCTACATTGAGCCCGAGATTGAGGTCAAAAACACGCGTGTTCGTGAGCCTTGTCATGTCCGTTTCTACAAAGAAGGAGAAACCATCCCAACACCATATGACCGTGATGGCGTCGGTGGTTTCTTTTATTTCACCTACGAAGAAGTGCTTCAAGAGGACAAAGGATCAAAGTCATACATACCACTAGAGGCAGCTCCAGCCTCTTTACGGCAAGGATATGACCCGTGTGAACAAATTCCACGACTGCGAGGTCTGGATCTCTTCTGTGGCGGCGGCAACTTTGGGCGCGGATTGGAAGATGGAGGTGGCATCGAGATGCGTTGGGCAAACGACTATAACTCAAAGGCGATACACACATACATGGCTAACACTTCAGGCCCTGAGCAGGTCTCCCCGTTCCTTGGTTCGATAGATGACCTTCAACGTCTTGCTATTGAAGGCGACTCCTCCGACAATGTCCCCCCGATTGGAGAAGTGGACTTTATGTCAGGTGGTAGTCCATGCCCAGGTTTCTCTTTGTTGACAAACGACAAGACAACGGACTCCCAGCGGAAGAACCAATCACTCGTAGCAGCATTTGGGTCCTCCATTGACCTTTACCGTCCACGATATGGCCTTCTCGAGAACGTCACAGGTATTTTTCAACCAGAGCATAATCGTGGCCAAGATGTTCTCTGTCAGCTCATCTGCGCTCTCGTGGGCATTGGATATCAAACTCAGCTTTTCATTCTCGACGCTAGTTCTTATGGCTCACCTCAGCGTCGTACTCGCGTGTTCCTCTCTTTTGCTGCGCCAGGCCATCGGCTTCCTCATCAGCCGTCTCAGACGCATGCTCACTCGGGACCTGCTAAAAAGCTTTCTCGCGGTATTTTTCCCACAGGGGAGCCTATGGCGGAGCGAATCATCTCAAAGTATACACCATTCGGCTTTGTTTCTGCACAGGCGGCAACTGCTGATCTGCCACCCGTTTATGACTCGAAGCCAGATATTTGTGTCCCATATCCGGATCACCGAATCTCATTAGGTCTCACAACTGCGCTACGAAACAAGATATGCAATATTCCCACTCGACCCTGGGGCATGAACTTTGCCCAAGCCTGGTTCGGTCTCGACTGCAAGAGCAAGAAGGCTGGGTCAGGTGTTATGACGCCTGCAGAGCGTGAAGCTTTCCCAGAGTACACCAGCACGAGCTGGCGCGTAGCTCCCTCGTCTAATTCTTACGGTCGACAAAGACCAGATCGTCTCATAGAAACAATTGTGACAAAACAAGGCCCCGGTGATGCAAAGAATGGACGAACGTTGCACTGGCGCGAGAACCGTGTTCTGACCATCATGGAGGCGCGAAGAGCTCAAGGTTTTCGAGACCACGAAGTGTTATTGGGACACCCATCGGAGCAGTACAAGATTATTGGTAACAGTGTTGCTCGTGAGGTGGCTGTCAGTTTAGGTGTCGTGTTTTGTGAGGCTTGGGTGCAGAGCCTTGCAGATGAGCGTCACGTAAAAGGAGATGATTTTCCTTCTACTAGTACTGTTTCCTCCGTGGCGCCAGCCCGTATGGGAGTCGAAATTTCGCCTTCCGTCAACGTTGAAAGATTTGGGTCCGAGTCAACGGTCGATATCCAGCGTTCCCCAAAGGTTCAAGAGAAATCTCGGTCTAGTCGAACCCCATCGTCATCAGAATCCTCCGCCCCAACAAGGACATTATCCAAACGTCACTCCATCTCCGTTGAGGATCGTCTATCAAAGTCACCGAAGTCAGACAGAACCGATTGTCCAAGCAGAGCGGCATCTACAGCTTCAAGCCGCAACAGG
This sequence comes from Fusarium anguioides, assembly GCA_012977745.1. NCBI lineage: Eukaryota > Fungi > Ascomycota > Sordariomycetes > Hypocreales > Nectriaceae > Fusarium > Fusarium anguioides. Next base: position 2,123 of record JAALXK010000370.1, on the reverse strand, counting down.
TCGAGCCGCTTGAGACACAGCACATCGAATGAATAGTTATGTATAGAGAATATTGGAGTCGGAATGATTGTGTACGATGAAATTGCTTGATAGTTTAGCATATTCTCTTAGAAGATTTGTGGGTGATAGCCATGGGAAAAGTCTATCGATCAAGCAAAGTAGATGCAATACTTATACCAGAGTTTTGTGGGCAGTAACACGATGACAAGAATATCTAGATAAGAACATAATGTTGATACCACTATACGTTGTGCTCAAATCCCTCCACTCTTGTCTTGTGTGGATTTGGTGTGCAGAAACATAATGATATCACCCTAAAGAAGCCTCTTCGGCCAAGTTACCGCTATGCAAGAGCTGAAGAGATACTCATCCGCAAAGATGTACTTCATTTCATTGACCTCAAACGCTCATCTATGCTATGATTGACAAACGTATCGCCTGACCTCTCCTTGTCTGCTGGTATATCCCTTGAATCAGAACGCCATACAATACATCTCATTATAATCCTTTTGCCCAAGTCCAAGTCCAAGATCATCCATCCATCATTTTCGTCGACGGAATCTACTGTTAAAACCCGGTCCACCCTTTGCTCCATGATTCCTAAGCTTCAATCGTTGGAAGTTTGCATGAGCCAGCTCATTGACCTTTCGTGCTGCTTTCTTGACGGCGCCATCCTTCTTGTGCGAGGGCTTCTTCTCCTTCACCTCTTCAAAATCAGAACCAGCATCTTCTCCAAGAGCTTGTGTTTCATCATTCTCGATATCGCTTTGAGGATTCTCTCCCATGTTCTCGGGGCGCTTGGTTCGGGTTGGGCGCATCTTGACCATTCTTGTCGTTCGCTTTTGTCCCTTCTTCTTGTAAACTCTTGTCGGGTTGCCGCTCTCTTCTATGGGGCTATCGTATAGAGCTTCATCATCAAAGCCACCAAGTGGCAATTGCCGTGTCTGGGTGTCTTCAACCAGAATGTCGTCCTTCGGTTTGGTTGGGAATAGTGTCTTGGGCTTAGCTTCACCCATCCCTTCCTCTTCAGCATCGCGTAGTGTGTCTAAATCATCGTCCAAGTTGTCCTCCTCAACCTTTCGAAGACTGGCCACAATCTCACTGAGGCCTCTTGTAAAGGGTTTGCGCGGTAGTCGTAAGGGTGCGGGGGCATCAAAATCGTCATTCTCGTCAAGAATTGGGAGCGTCATGCGTTTCAAGAATGCTGGGGTGTCGAACTGGAGTTTCGATACCGAAGAAGGTGTAACAGCATCTTTATTTCCATCTTTGTTCTTCAATGGGGTCATGAAGTGGTTCAGCCTTTGTCGTTTGCTAGATGACATAGGCGTTCGGCCAAGCCTTTCATTCTCCTCATCCATGGTAGTTGATCTCTTGCTCGGAGTTACATTGATCTTTCGTGCTGATTCTGTCTTGACTGCTGGATCCTTCTTCGATGGTGTTCCTAGCTCCTTTTCTACTAATAGGTCGAATAGTCCAAGCACGCGACCATCTCTTTGCGGTGTTGGGCCAACCGACGTAACAGAAACAGGACTAAAGAGCTTTCGAGAAATAGCTGGCGAGTTCATAAGCTCCTCATCATGGTCCTGGGTTCGGTTCTTGGAAGGTGTCTGGAGGTGCTTGGTGCGTTTGGTAGGCGTTTGTGCTGGTAACGTATCAGGCTTTCGCTTTTTGGGTTCCTTTGATGGCGGTGGGATTTTGCCTGAGAGCATGTCGCGAACCTTGTTGTATTGTTTATATTTTGAGGCTACTCAAGAATTAGAAGGAGAAGTTTTGTATGGAACAAAAGACTTACCAATTTCTTCGTTGGCTTTGATATCCCCTCTCCCAGGCTTCTTGCCCTCGTGTGTCTTTGCCCATTCTGTCTCCCAAGTTTTTAAGTCGATGCGGAGTTGTTGTGATTGATTTTCATACTCTGCTCTCAAAGTTTCGTCCATTGTCAAATTAATCTTTTATCTTAGTTCCGACTTTGGTGAGAAAAATGTGTGGTCTTGACTGAGAATAGTTAACAAAAAGATGGTCATGAGGGAAGGTGAAATTGATGGGGGTCGCGATTGCAGATAAAACAAAAACGCGACACGATCCACTCAACGCGAAAATGGCAAGAATGGGTCTCACGTCATGAC
>JAALXK010000369.1:0-155792 GCA_012977745.1 Fusarium anguioides | reverse complement strand
GGCGTCGGCTTTTGAGGCTATTCTTAGTCTTAATCGGGAATAGTGTAGGCAAAGCCCGCAGGATTAAATGCCAGCATGGAGATAATGCTTCAATTGGCAGTTAATAGGTGGAAAAATGAATGTGGGTATACGCAAGTATTTACTGCGTACATAGTTTTATACTGCTTTTGCTACTATGATATAAAATTATGTAATTTTCTTTTTATGATTTTAGCTTTTCTTAATAGTCTTTCTAAATAATACACCCAACCTCCTCTGTTTATTGTTAAGAGATATAATACCTTACATTGCTTACTATTATACCCTATAGGCTAGATCCATCCATAGAGCTACGCACAAGAACCATGAACTGCTTCAATACACTAGTGATTTTGCTGAGAAACAGACTTGCGAGAGATTATCACTGCAAAGGGTGACCTAGCCAGGAAAGCTGAAACAGGGGCTCAAGAGTTCACGCCCTCCAGGGACAGATTCTCTGTGAGGGAGGCTGTGCATCTGGCAATGTAGAGGAGTTAGTATCGTACTAAGATTAACTGGGATTAGATTCTATTACAAGAATTGATCGTGCCGGTATGGTCCTATTCACGCATAATGTCGCAATGGCTGACAACAGTCTATTGGGTGAGATGGTAGCCGGACAGAACTGCGGAATAGATATGGAAATGTACGGTATTATTACTCTAAGATCTTGACAACCTTACCGCAGCAGCAATTACCTGCTGGGAAATGATATGGAACCTAGCTCATAACTCACCTCCACGATCGGCAGACCAGTTGAGCAAGGCCGGATATGGGGACTCTTCTTGTCACTGCCTGGTGACTCCATTATCGTCAATCAAGGAAGACTTACTATTTTAAGGAGCTTCTAGCCTTGACCTTATTTTATCGCCCTTGATCATGAGAGGCAGATCTCGAGGGTTAAGAATCTAGTGTCTGTACTCTTCCTTCCGCGGAATTAGGAAAGCCCCACGGAACGGAAACGAGATCGCTTAGATGAGATGATCCTACGTAATTACTAGTGTTGTTTTGACGTGCTCTAAAATACTGACATACGACCGTGCGGCAGGATTAGTATCCCAGCACAGCGTAAAATATCTTGGCTTATTTCAATAGCATCAAGACCTCTTCGCGAATTGGTATCTAACGGTCTGAAGTTTACCAATACGACAATATTGGCGACACTATTACGAACATATGAACAGTCTAGTGTTTTGACTAACACCAAAAGAGCACAAGTTTCCCGATAACGAATCTGGTGATCAATCATTAATCATTAACTATACGTAAACCTGAAGTATATACGTCCCTTCCAAGTTGCTCCAAAGAGGGTATCATTCAGACCATCCCCAAACATCGTCAATTCACAACAATACCTCATGCAGTATGTGTAAAGGAAAGAGAGCTTTTGTTATACATTTGCGTGACACATCTCATTGAAATGTCAGATATTTTAGAGTTCAAGTTAACTCTCTTAATAGTGCTTGCTGTTACGGCGACTGGCCGATGGAGTACCTCGAGGAGTTCCGCGAGGGGTAACACGACTCTCACCGAAGAAGCGATTCGAGTTACTGTACTGGCGTGGGTGGCTTGGACGAGCAGCAACGGGGGGACGTTCAACATCTGAAGTTCCAGTTGCAGTTGAGCCTAAAAGATAATTAGCTCCTGTAATCGATTCATTATGTATTTAGTAGACTTACTCCTTCGTCGGGCGTCGTAGGCAATGCTGCCACGACGTCCTTGCTCGGCAGTTTCTTGACGCTCTCCAGCAAGTCGCTGAGCGAAAGGTGATCGTGCTCGGAGGGTGGGTCCTTTCCAGTAGATGACGTATACAGCTATCACGAGGACGAAAGAGATACAGAATAGAATCGTGGATGCATACTCGAGGTTCTTGCCTGAGGATTTGCCAATGTTGCTGAAGAAGGGTGTGGCGGGGATGGTGAGAACACCAGCGAGGAAATCTCGAGCCCAACCATTACCTCCAGTGGCGGAAGCAGAGTAAGGACCGTAGGCACAGATCATGTAGTCGATGGTAGCCATGTAAATGGCATAGTTGGCGATACCGACAATAGCGGCGAAGATCATTGATCCAATCCAGTGGATGGGAGGACCCTGGATAGTCCAAGCGAAGCCGATCAGACCAATGGGCAAGCAAGGAGCGGTGTAAAGCAAGAACCACAAACGAGACTCGTACTGAGCTCGCTCATCATGAGGCTTTTCCCTTCGCTCTTTGATGTTTCTCTTGATAGCAGGAATGAAAGCAAGCCAAGAGATAACATATCCAACACCAATAGCGCAGAAAGTCAAACCAATCTGAACGGCATCGAAGTCCCATTGCTTGTAAACCAGAGCAAAAGATTGGATGAACATGAAGATAAGAGCATCGGAGAAACCGGACAGAAGAGAAAGGACAAGAACGATAGGTTCAGTGAGGAACATCTTGAAGGGGCGAGTCCAAGTGATGAGAATCTCCTTGGCGGAGAAACGCTCCTTGAAGGGAACAAGTTCGTCGGGACCCCATACATTAGCATTTGTCTCCTTTCTTCTCTTCTTGGCGATGCGGTTCATGAGGATAGTGCTTCGTGTCTCGGGAACAGTAAGCGCATGAACAATCTGGATAAATCCACCAAGAATAAGTTGGATCCAGATCGACCATCGCCAATTGAGGTACTGCTCGCAGAAACCTCCAACAATAGGACCAAGAACAGATCCACCAACAGAAGAAAAAACAACATAAGCAACAGCGTACTGCTGATTATCTGACTCCCACATATCGGCAATCATACCAAGCGTGACGGAACCTCCAGCAGAGGATAAACCACCAAGCGCACGGCCAACCATGATAGAAGCAAAATTGGGGGCCAGCGCAACGGGGAGTTGCCAGATATTCACCAGGAATAAACTAGCCTGCATGATAGGCCAACGTCCAAATTCCTCTGACCATGGCGCCCAAAGCTCACAACCAAAAGCATACAGCACAAGAAAGATCATAGCACCGCATCTAGCGGCCTGCGCACTAACATTAAACTCCTCCGAAATACCAGGAATGGCATTCGAGTAGAGAGAAGTGTTGAAGTTCATAGAGACTTGTACCCAGAAGACGACAGTGAGGATGTACCACTTCTTCCACTTGGGGAATGAGAAGCCCAGCTCATCGTAGCAGTCATCTTCAGTGATTTCGTATTTATCGTAGGTTCCTAGCTTTTCGAGATGAGCTGGGTTTGCATTGTGAACGCGTTCGTCGCTGGAGTGGTCGGTTGAACCATCGAGGTTTTGCTGCAGACGGGAATTGGCGAGGTGTAGATCATTCTGGTTAATGACCTCGGGAGGATCATCGGAGAAGTGAGTAGGCATTTTGAAATGAACCCACGTGTTCTGTGGGATGGAATAAAATTGTTGGACTACAATAAGGTTGTTTTTTTGGTCTGGGGATTTAGGTGCATTTAAAAAGCTGGGGACCACCAAGTTTGGTAGTGGTGGTAGAATCCACTCTTGACATCACCGGTTGATTAGACTTGGACATGTCTGTAGACTGTCCCCCAGATGGTGTGTTAGTTACGTGGGGAAGGGGAGTGGAGAGTCATGTTTAAAAGTGTGCCGTTCTATCCGGAAACAAACAAGAAGAAGAAAAGAGATCAACGGTCAAGGGTGAGATTTGTGACGAGTTTCCTAGACGAGACAAAGAATAAACTGCTGATCCAACGGTGAAAGTCAACTCGGCCGAGTCATGACGTCGTAGGATTGGAAGAAAAAGGCTTGTAAAGGATTCAGCCAACAGTTGCTACGAATTAGTAGTTGACAATCCAATCGGTATTACCGTCAAATAGAAAAGAATCCACCCCAGGCAGCACAATTCTTGAACTCTGTCCCCACAAACATGACTTCATCCGTCAGAGATGGAGGCTCTGATTTTCTGAAGCTAGACAAGCTAGTGAGTCCTGCTTACAGACTTTCCCGCGTTTTATTGCGTCACTATGCAACCTCTCCCGTCTAATCCCTGTAATTCTCTCTTCAGAGGGTTGGTACGCTGATGGCCAAGGTCAGATCACCCGAAGAAGCCGCCCTGGGCGATCGATCAGGCTTCACCTGAATTCTCGGCTTTATCTTGGCGGGAGGAAAGGAATTATTTAACCGTGAGAGGAGAATATGTCATGACGGTTTACTGACAAAAGAATAAGCTTGAACTCAATCCTGATGCATGCAAATCCCCAACCGAGCGCTGGCACGCGACAAACCCAATTAGGGATCTTCACTGGAGAACTGGTGATCCTCCACGCCAAGGATTTTGCTTGCGGGTTTTTTCGTGTTTTCGTCTCTAGCAAAATGCACGGTGCAACACTACAGAGCCTCCGTCACGATATTAATTCCGGAGGTTTTATCGCGCGATTTTTAATAAAACATGGTTCTTGTTATTACCGGTTTATTCTCTCAAGTGATCAATTAGATGTTGCATTTTGATGGGTCTTTTGAGGCTCAATTAGCTTGGCGACGAAACGTTTCATTTGAGGATAGTTGTTACATAATTGCACTTGACTTCAATTGAAGCTCCCATCTGTTGCTTCTTCGTTCTCTCAGTGACTGCGTCTTGATATTTGAGAGAATTGCTATCAAGGATAACACTCAATCTCCAAGTCAGACTGAAAAACATCCATCAGATCCATCACAAAAACTTCATCTGGTCTTTATCTGGTCTTTCTCATCTCCAGTTCCCATCGGTGTTATTCGCGGTCACCTTCTCCATGGGGATTCTTCTCAAGCGGAGCTTTTGTGGATTGAATGACACGGGGTAATGAATTTTATTCTGTTGCCTATTATAGTGGAGCCCGAACTTCAATTGTTTCGTTGTTTATGTGAAAAATCTTCTGATTTTCTATCACGAGATTACGACTTTGGTGTTGAGGTTTTTTTTCCTTGGCGATGATTAAATGCCGAAGACGGCTTACTTAAAGCCGAAGCGGGATGCCGTTTTGGGTAACCTTGGCATGTCGCTGGCTGAATGCCACGAGGATGGGAGAATGCTTTTCCCTTGGCACTGGCGTCTTGTCTTCTTGATCAAGTCTTGGCCTTTATATTGACCTTCAACTTTTTGTAGAGCCTCAAATTGTGAATGTCTTTTTTAACCTTAAACTTTGGCTCTGACTCTGACAAGTTGAATCGATCGAACGGGCGCTTGCTCTAGAATTGACGTCATAGTTGCGCCACTGACATCGTCGTGAGAATCATCACCAACAAAGCCGAAAAACGGGTGAATAACCGTGAATATGGTCTGATAACTTCAAAGGCGAAGACTAATTATCATGAATTTGTCGGGATTATCGGGATAAAACATACTTAAAAAAGTAATTGATTGTGACTCTTTCGTGATTTCAAACTTGTCATTATATCTATACACTAAACAAAATGCAAGTAACAATTGCTCCCGGCAGCAACAAGACCAGCACCGCTGCGATTCGCTCCCTTTTATCGAAAGACAAGTCTCTCAGAATAAAAGCCCTTTTTCGCGATTTGAGAAAAGTCCCCGATGAATTCAGTTCCGTCAACAATTTCACCGCGGTACAGGCAGATCTTGGAGATGTGGATACCCTAGACTTCTCTGGATCAGATGCAGTTCTGATGGTTTTGCCACCTGCTTACGATGGACGCGACATTGTTGAACATGCACAAAGAATATCAAACAATGTGAAAATTGCAGTCGAGAAAGCTGGGAATGTGAAGAGGATTGTTCTGCTGTCAAGTGTTGGTGCTGAGTTTGCTGAAGGCGTTGTAAGTGGAGCATTTGAGTCTGAAATGTAACCCATGGAGGTGACTGATGATGCAGATAGGGCGAACTCAAAACGAATCACATCTCGGAAGAAGTGATAAAAACGACGAATGTGTCTGAGATAGTCATCGTCAGATGTTCATACTTCATGCAAAACTGGACTATGTCCGTTGAAACACTCAAAGGACCAGAACCATTCTTTTACTCAACCATAACGCCGCTCGATTTCAAAGTTGCAATGGTTGCGGTCAAAGATATCGGTGAAACGATGGCAAATCAACTTACCAGAGAATGGAAACCTCCAAAAAAGCCCTATATCATGGAACTTCACGGCCCAGAGCCATATACCCCGTTAGACGTGCAGGAGGCGTTCTCAAAAGCTCTGAACAAGAAAGTCGACATAAAGGCGATTGAAAAAGACAAACTGGCCGAGTTCTATGGTCAGATATTTGCACCTCAGATTGTGAACGAATGGGTCGAGATGACAACGTGTTTCTTGCCAGGAGGAATTGCAGAGAAGGATCTCTCGAAACCAAGTGATGTTGATGTCGTTCATGGCAAGGTGACTCTGGACGAGGCTCTCAAAGAAGCAACAGCTGGATTGATAGTTTGATATTACTTGTGTCTATTGATTATATATGGAATTCATGATTATGAGTGAGCTGCCGGACATCTTTCACCTGACAGTGACGTTAGATTACACTAAAAGAAAAAGGCATGAAATGCTGTGCTAAAACACCAAAAAGCCACCCCAACCCTGTATCCAATCCTTACGCCTTTACAACAACAGGCTTGTTATGCCACTTCAGCTCACCCTCCTTAAAATTCGGCTCCGGCAAAAAGCTTAAAGTAACAGCCTTTTGAACCGATGGACAACACACATACTTGGCAAGAATAGTATCACCGTTAATATACGGCAAAACATACTCATCCAAAAACTTCCACAGGAAATTATCCCACATAACAGCACGCGTAGATGTTCCAGATAACTCAACGTCGTTTTTAGCGTGATCAAATCGGATCTTCTGATACTCTTCGAAAACCTTTGTCAGATCTTTGATGTCGGGCTTGGTATCCTTGAGAAGAAGAGGACGGAGGAGGTTCATCAATACAACGGTTGATTGCCATCCTGCGTTGAGACCGAAACCAACGTTGGGTGTCATTTTGTGAACCGAGTCACCGAGCATGACAACGCGATCTCGGAACCATTTCTTTGCAACGCCCTCTTCGTAAGGCGCAGCGTATGTCCAGTCCTTAGCTTCCCAGACTTGTTTGAACGTGACTCCTGGCGCCATATAAACATCGCCATACATATTGGCGAGCTCCTCAGCTTGTTCAACGGTGATGTGTTGGCGTTTCTTGGTCGGTTTATCGAGTTTGAGATAAATGGTAAAGAAGAACTTTTCATGAGACGGCATGATCAGTTGTGTGCTGAATCCATTGGAGTGACATTCATAATCGACGCCTGGTTCAAGATCTCTTGAAACAGTTGTGCCGTGGCCGAAGAATCCGTAGAATGTCGTTGTGAAATCACTCTCATTTTTGGCGTTGACATCGTTGACGAACGAACGAACAGTGCTGTGAATTCCATCGGACCCAATCAAGAGATCCCCGCTGTATGAAGTTCCATCTGCGCACTTGATTTCAACTCCATCGGGGCGTGAATCAACTGAAGATACTTGTTTGTTGAAAAGAAGTTGGTTCTTAATATCGGATAGATCGCCCATGAGTAGATTGATCAAATCTCCCCGCTGAAAGGGCATATAAGGATGTCCATGGCTATAAAAGTCAGTTTCAAGACCCCACAGTATTGTGTGAAGTGACTTACTATTGACCAATGTTTTCAATCATGTTACTCCAACTCATAACACTTCCATCTCGTCTAAGGTTGCATTTCTTCTTCAGGGGTAAATTGAGCGCAATCGCCTCCTCAAGCAACCCTAGTTGATCCAAGATCCTCACACTATTCGGCCAAAGACAAACCGAAGAACCCCAGTTCAAGTCATTTTCACTTCTTCTTTCAAGAATAGTGAAATCAACCCCCATTCGCTGAAGGGTCAGACCAGCGAGAAGACCTGTAGGTCCAGCACCAACAATAAGAACCTTGAAGTTAGACATTTTCGGTACACAATTCAATGTTACTGCGCAGGCGGTATTGTGATCTATACAAAAAGAAGCGAAACAAAAAAGGTTCAGAAGTGGATTGCCTGTATTTTTGTACCTAAAAAAATCACTTCAAAACTCTCAACGACCCCAGCGACGATGTAACTTGCCATATAACACAATGTTGCATTGAAGCTATTCCAAATATTTTGATAGGCTCTAGCTAGGTTCAATGTTGTTGACAACCTTGTGGATCCATAACCGTTGGAGCGATCGGCACTCGCTAGTTAGGTGGACAGGCATGGGTGATCGTATATTTGACGATTATCATTCGATGGAATTGAACCCTTGGGAAAAGGGGACGATGGTGAGGGAACGGTAACGGCCGAATGGTACGTTGTAAATTGCGATATTCAGGAACGATTTTTGGGGGCTTGATAAGGATATAGGAGGTTATCTGATTAGAAAGGCGGACTTTTGGTATGTTTTCCTCCTGTTGAAAGAAATAGTCCCCGAGGATGAAAATCTGTGTACAGTGGCGAGATTAATTGGGTGTTTTGAGATTGCTTGGGGTGTTGGATGTTCAAGTTGCTTGTGGATAAATTGCAGGCGTCAATCAAAAGATGCCAACATACAATTTGAACCCTGCCGAGATACCCTATCTTGAAGGCAACCCTGGATTGATGGCACATATCTGTTCCGATAGTATGGTAGAAAACTTATCGATAGAGAATGAAACATAATATGAAATGGTTTGCAGTAAAGTTTTATATTCTGTTTGTATCGATACTATTACTAGCTAAGTAGGGTAAATGACCCCTTTGCGGTCTTAGGCTGCTTAAAGAGATAGGGCTTGTTGATAAAGGAATAACATTATAATTAATTCGCCGAGGAATCACAGTGACATAATTAACAAAGGGACCAATGATCCTTATGCCTATTTTCAGGTGTATCTAATCGAACTCTTAGCATTAAGGTTAAGCAAGTACAATTTACTTTGAGGCCCTGGATTTAGATACGCCAATTATACTCAAAGGTCTGATAGGGGACCTATTGAGCGACAAGTACTTCCAGCCAAATAGAATCTACTGAGACCGAAACTCTTGAACTGTACGAAAACGAGCATTGTAAAAAAACATCAAAGCGTAGGTAAGCAACCTATATTGAGCTCCAATACTTAGTAAAAATGGAAGGTAATTGACCAGACTTGCAAAGAAAGTCGTCTGGGGTAGTATTACATAGCGGTGAACTTGACTTACCAGTAAATTATATGTAAGGCCTACTCAGACATCACCTAACAGTCATTTCTTATCATCCACCACCATCTCCTTCAGCTTCATTCTTACACTGCTGCCACCAACACCTCACTATGCGTTTCTCTGCTCTTCCTCTTGTTGCCTTCACCTACGATTGCAAGGACATGACTCGACTGCGATTCCCTATGAACAAAGAGATGAAGGTCAACAGGGTGTGCACCCAGACCCTTGAGCCAGTTCGTAGTAACGGCATGCTTTGAACAAATTCTCTCTATCCTTTGTTACCTACCCGATGAATGGTAGTAGACTAGCGAATATTTCTATTAACAAAAAAGTATGGGACTATTTAGAGAGTTCGGGATAACAGTCCGTAATGTATAGAGTATTTAGTGAGAACTGAAGAATGCTAGTGCAGGGGTATTCTCCAAGATCCAGTATGGCCTAAAATGTTTCACTGCCAGTTGGAGTAAGTGTTTAGGACTTCGTTCTTCCTGTCACATGATCTATGCATGTTGGTGCAGTAAGGCTTTCAGCTGGGCTGAATTACACAGCCTGATTTCAGATTTTCCCCATTTCACTTTCCACTCGTCTTCCTCCAGCTTCATTAACGCAAATTCAGCATCGTGTCCACTGTGCTATCAAAACTTAACCTCAAATGACGTCTACAGACCCGGCCCAGGCGGCCTTCAACAAGGCCATTCGCGGGTTCAAATCAGGGCTGAAAGATCAGGCTCTATATAACGAAATATTGGCGACAAATTCAATTGATCAGGTGTATGATCTGACCGACAAGCTTCAGGAAGTCCAAGGAAAAGGCGACCATCTCCGCAACCTAGCGAGAATTAGTGTATACCTCGAGCGGATGAGGGCTTACACCGGTGTCATTGATACTTTCGTCCAAGTCAAGCCTGATATACTGGCTCTTATCTGGGGCCCGATCAGGCTACTTATTCAGTGGACTAGCAATTTGACAAAGTCCTTGGATGCTGTGATTGGCATGATTGAAAAGATGGGAATTCTCCTTCCCGAGTTTGACCATGCGGCGAAGTTGTTTGGGAACAAGCAGCATGTCAACCATGTTCTTGCTCTACTCTTCCAAGACATGCTCGACTTTTATCTTGTGTCTCTCAAGTTCTTCAGTATGGAGAGTATGTCATATAATCTACTTTGCTCATCTTAGCAACTGACGTATGTGAATAGGATTGAAGTCCTTCTTCGAAGCTCTCTGGCCAAGAAAGAAGGAAGAAATCGAAGGTGTCATCAGTAGAATGAAAGAGCATACTGAGTACCTTCGGAACGAAATCCGTCTTCAAGACATAGAAGAAGCCTACGAGGCGCGACAGGCCGACATTGAGAGCTTTGCCAAGTTGGAGGAATCCAATCGAAAGCAGGAATATGCTGGTCTGGAAACAGCGATCAAGCCTATTTTCTACGGCAAGAAGCTGAACTTCCTGTTGAGCCACATCTGTGAAGGGACTGGAGACTGGCTGATCCAGCATGAAGATATGTCCAAATGGCTCAACGTCAGTAATAATTCAGACAGGGTCATCTGGCTTTGTGGAATACCGGGAGCAGGTGAGCATCATGCAGCCTCCTAGAGTTCTTGCTAACAACAGGCCAGGAAAGACATATCTCTCGGCGTGTACCATCAAAGCGTCGATGGCAAATGACACTACACTATTTGTGTTTCTATCTCATGAGCAGCAAGATACATCGGCATTGTCCGTCATGCATTCCATGATCTTTCAGATCTCCCGAAACAACTCGACACTCCAAGACATCATCCGCAATACCAGTCGTGATTCGATTGAGTACGATCTATCGTCAGTCGTCAAACTTGCGATAACTCTCTTCGCCGCCGCAGGTCACGTCCGCATCATCATCGACGGTTTGGACGAAATCGGCGAGACTGAAAGATCCATACTTCTGCGCCAGATGCTGAAGATTTCTACCGAATGTCCCGAAACTCGACTCTTGATAGCCAGTCGACCAGAAGGTGATATCAAGTCTGTACTAGAGACTACGTCGAAGTCTATTCGTGTCGACGCCAACAACACAGAAAGCATCTACGCATTTTCAATGACACGATGCAACGAGTGGTTACAAGGTCGTCACTTCAGTAAACAAGATTCGGATGAGATCAAACGCCATATAGGAGACCTAGCTCGACAGGCGAAAGGTAGGGGATTTCTTAGGAAGTTACCCAATATCAAATCGATAACTAATAGTCCGAAAGGAATGTTTCTATATGCCCACTTAGTGCTGAGAGGCATAGACCTTCTTCACACGATTTCTGAGATCAAACAAGATCTAATGGTTCCTCCAAAGGATCTCAACGCTGCGTATGGCTCTTCGTACTTGACACTATAAAGACAACTGACAATCCATCAGATATGAAAGAATCTTTACTCGCATCAACGACAAACTTCCCAATCGCGCTACTCGAGAGAAGGCTCGAAAGGCATTAGGTTGGATTGGGTGTTCGCCTGTACCGCTTACAATTCGAGAGCTCGAACAAGCTCTAGCAGTGAACATTGGAGACTTGGATCAAGATCTTACAGGCATTTCCAAGCTGGACTTGGATCGATTATGTGGCCCTGTCGTCGAGGACATTGACGGAGGCCTTCACTTTGTTCATTTTACCGCGAAAGAGTGAGTTCTAGCTTGTAATTTGGTATGGAGTCTGAGTTGACATTTCTATAGATACTTCTTCAGTTCTGAGATCAAAGATCACATTGATGCTTCTCAGTCTATTCTGAGCCTAGCAAAATGCTGCATTACGTATCTTTGCCAAAGTCACCACGACGAGATTGACAACGACTCATTTGAACGAAATGTGGTTTATGGAGTCTACCGTCTTCACCATTTTGCCTCAGAAAATTGGTCACACCTAGTCTTGTCGTATCTCAAAGTCATTGCTCCAACACGAACTGTTGATACGTCTGCGGACCTGCTGCAACTTATAGATTTTTTGAGATTGTTGACGTCACGGAATAACACATTATTCCTGAAATCTGAGGGGAGAGCTGAGAGTCCTATCTTGCAAGCACTACGAATTGGTGATGATCAAGAACCTTATGAGCTTGTTTGCAACGAATTACGTTTTCGTGACGAGGCGAAATCACGAATGTTTGAGCTAGGCCAAGGTAAGATATATTCCATAGTCTACTTGTATTTAACAGATCCGTGACCTGATGGCTAACATCAAACCTTGCTGGTAGGCGACTGGGAGGCCACAGATCCCCTGCTTGTTCGGCGTACTACAGCCTCTCTCCAGACTGCACTCGAAAGGCTGAGTTGTCCTTCATCAATCCACCAGACACCATGCAACTGCGAGATACTTCGCTTTCATTACGGCCAACTTTTTAAGTGTAAATTTCTTGGGTGCTATCACCAAAGACTCGGTTTTGAAACCCGGCAAGAGCAAAAACGGCACTGCAAGACTCATGACCGACCGTGGACTTGCGATGTTGATGGCTGCGAAAATCAATTTGTTGGCTTCATTTCCCGCCAATTCAGGGATTATCACCTTGAGCACGCTCATAGGGTTTCTGAAGCCCTAGAACCTACAAAAATTGTTATGAAAACTGAAGAGGAAATATTTACAACCTTAAAAGCTCTAACAAGGGCAAACAAACTTGCAACATATCGTTTCTGGAAGGAAATGTGTGCTAAAATGTCATACTATAACAGAATGGACATCGTGTCAGAGCTAGCCACTCGATCGACCTACAAAGCATTGGAGGATCTTGACTTTGAATCATTTTTAGAATCGATGCTTAACGACAGTCGATTTGTAATGAGCGCAGTTCAGTCTCAGAATTACGAAGCAATACACTGGCGTCAAGATTGTTTGGCACGAAGCCTTGGCAGAGAAGTCGAACTAAGATATTGGTGGTGGAACGGTGCAATGAAGTCACCAGACCCCGAATTTATGTACTCGTACGTGGAAGATTTGATAGCTCCAAAATCTTCTAGCAGCATGGTTAACAGTGATTATGCTACTGAGGATCGAGACGGGTATTTTGAAGCCCATTGGATCCATTCGACTGAGAATGATTACACACGAGAGTCTCTACTAATCAATGTATGGGAGAAGGTTTCGGAGACTTTTCAGGTGCCCCATACATCCTTGTTTAGTGCTTTATGCCATGTGGCAACCACAACTTGCTCGGTGCGGTTGGCAAAATGGCTCCTTGAGAGAGGAGCTCCAACTGACAGTCCCCAGGACATCTCGAAGAAACAAGCATCCCATAAAGGGCCACCACTCCTTCTAGCCTTGAAGAAGGACAGGCTTGAGTCTGCCAGATTTGCGCGCCTGATGCTATACCAAGGGGCGGATCCAGAGTGCATACTTCGATCTTATCAAGCAAGAAATGTGTCCATAGAAAAGAGGTTTAATCGTGTGGTAAAAAGGTGGTTGAACATTTCGTGGGAAGAGCTGGTAAATGAAGCTCAAAAGGCGCTGAAACAGAATAATGGTCAACCGGTTTTCATAGATTGACGAGATCACAATGCTTACCACAGTCTAAACTTGGTCTGAGAGTGCATCCTCAAGTTGCTAGAGACTTTCATATCAGATATTTGATTTGAATCTGCTATTCGATTGACTCACCTTCCATCGCATTTCGTCAACCTCCACCTGCGAGATTGAGTCTTGATCAATCGACTGACTGATCAACCGCAGCTTTTCCTTCTGAATCCATTGAACATACTGTAGATGTTTATTAGTTCGGTAATTGGAGTTGTATGTGATGCATTCGCCATACCGTCTCGATTGAGTTTCGGACTATATATCTGGTCACTGTAACGCTTTGGGTTTGTCCAAACCTATGAACACGACCAATGGCCTGCGACTCATTCATCGGATTCCACTGTGGTTCCAAGATATGGACATGGCAAGCTGCGGTTAGATCGATCCTAGTCGTTCGATCAGTAGGGATTCCTCAACAGAAGGAGATACTAAACGCAAGTATGTTACGTGCCCTTCACCAGAGCTTCCGATGCTAGCCAAAATAACTGTACATCTTGGATCTTCATTGAAACGTTGGAGTGTGTTCCGTCGTTGGTCTAACGTAGATTGGCCGTCGATGCGTTCCAAGACAAAACCGTTCTGTTGAAGATCATCTTGTATACAATCTAGCATCTTAGTCCAGCAGCTGAATATGACGCTAATGCTCAATTTTGTCAGAACTCCAGTCCTCTGTTGAAGCTTAGTTGTCTACTCACCTTTTCTTTAGAGCTCCGCCAGCCTGCAAGCCCTGTTCTCGGCGCAGATTCTCCATCAACGATTGAACTTTACCAGCATAGCGTGAAGAGCCTGAGAAAGGTTTCACGGCATTACATGAGCGCTGACAAATGAGGCATTCGTTGAGGCCTTTGTTTCCATCGTCCATATCAACAGGACCCTCCTCGAGAAGGCGAATACAGGCAGAGCAGGTTTGATGGCCGCACGGCATAGTTTCCGTATTTGTGCTTTTGCTTCTCTTCAGAGACTTATTGCATGCCGCACAATTGGTTGCCTGTACCATAACCTCCTTCGCCACTTCCGTATCCCTGGCATCCCAAGCTCTGATGGCGGATTCTGGTAGAAGGATTCTTCCGTAATTACAGATGAGACGGAGAAACAGGATGAATGATAGGATATTACCATCCGCAGATCTCTCTGATACTTTTCTCTTGGTTGTTCTCGTTCCCTTGTTCATGTGCCTCTCTTTCGCCAGATTAGAACTCCTCTCTTGAAAGAATCGGTACAGGCTCGCGCTATCGGCGTCCAATTCTACCCAAGAAATCACTTCGGTTATCGGCTGGAGTCCAAGGGTCGTGCCGTTCGTCGCCATTGTCCGCCGTAGACTCGTTGCCTGCACAAGGGCCTGGAGCTTCTCAAGCGCATGTGGGTGATTTGAGGTGAAGGGCGTTGCAACAAATGTGTCAAACGCCTTCTTTTGCTGAAGGACTGGAACTTGAAGGAATGATAGGAGTGCACCGTAGTTGTCGAGTGAGTTGTGGATCGGAGTTCCTGTAAGACACCACCTAGTCTGAGATAATCTCGAGATAGCGATAGCAGCTTTATGTAGCTGCGATAAACGAGATCGGATGCGATGAGCTTCGTCTAGAACAATTCTATACCATCTGTGCGAGTACAAAGTACGACTCCCTTTGCTTGTTGTGAAGTCCTGGCGAAGGGTTTCGTAGGTCGTAAGTACAATATCGTACTCTACTACTTCACCAATCATTTCCTGTCTGGCTGGGCCATGATACGTCATAACTCGTACGCCCCCAGGAATAATATGTCTAATAATAGTTAAAAATAAAATTGTTATGCCTCAAATTCGGCAGTCCTACCTCTTTATTTGTGTCTCCCAACCGATGAGGACTATCGAGTCAGCAAACCCAAACACCGAAACCCAAGATAAATGCAACTTACTGGACTTGGGAACGACAACCAGGGTCATACTGCAGTTAGCTGGTATCTCAATGCTTCTGGCATCTTTCATGTCCAGATAGCAACAAATAAGAGCAAGGGTGCTCAGGGTCTTACCCAAGCCCATTTCCTTTACTGAAGTCAGCTTCCACGGAGCTTCGAGCGATCAGTTCACTTACATCAGCCAGAATACCCCCGCATAGTCCCTGTGGTTTAACCTGTGCTTTACTAGTAACCCTGTTCCTATATCCGATACCTTTCCCGCTGCCTAGGACTTCCCAAAGCGTGGGAAACTTGGCGCCTTCTATAACGCCACATTCCCTCTCAATCATCATCTGAAGAGCGACGAGTTGATGACTGTAGTTATGTTAGTAAGAATCATGAACCTGATGCTAGGGTACATGCTGCTGTAATTTGGTCTGCAACCTTGCACTACAAGCAACTTCAGGGCTGATATCTGCCCCAGATGAAGAGTCGAATATTCTCCATATCTTGCTTCTGGCCACCTCATCCAATACAGCAGAACTAGCCATTCTTGGTTGAGTTTCTTCGTCCTGGAGAGTGAGATCCTGGATCCTGGGCATCTCTGCACCTGGCCGTAATAATAGGTGCGGGTTGTAGTAGTTAACACTATGATCGTACTCATCCAGAGTTGGATGTTGCAGATAGAGCCCAGCCTTGGAAAGATGCGATCCTATCCCATTCCTATCGGTCACTGAACCGTATATAATAACTCTAGCTTGTCTTCCCGTATCAAATCGGCACTGCTTCTTATTTTGACGTTCCTGGGCACCGAAAGTAGCGGTCATTTGAACCAAGAAGTCTTTAGAGAGTGAAGCAATGGCACCCGATATAAAAAGGTCCACAAACTCGCCATCGTTCTTGTACAGTTTGACGATGTCTCCGCTAACACGAACGTCAAGTAACGCGCCGTCCAGTGCTGGTACAGGGTCATCAGATGTTGTGCGCGCCAGGACCTGTGACATCAGCTTTCACTAACCTCCGAAAACGAAGGCTGAATACACTCACGACGCCGAAACACGTGTCAATTTTTGGCTCGGGATGCTCAACTTCGCAAGGCTGGGATAAGACCTGGCGATCAGCTTCCTCGATGAACTCCGTGTCGCTCATAGCACAAGACTCGGCCTCTTGGCTCACAGTTCGCCTCTTATTCGCCGACCAGTCGTCGCCTTCAAAGGCTCTCTTCCTCTCCATAAGGACTTCGTTCTCCCAGGTCATATCGATTATGCGGCAGAGGATCTCATGCTGTAATGAAAGAGTGAAAGGGTTTTTGAAAATCAGGCTATGAGAAATGCGAAAATTCCAATGGTCCTTGTTTCAAAACACCGCCACAGCTTGACGCCTATGGCTTGCACAAGGCATAATCATTCGCTCAGGACTTCATCCGATTGGGCTGTGACAAGGATAATGATGTGTTGGTTGAAGTGCATACGCACTAAACTAATCCCGGGCATCAGGCTGCTGCAAGATACGCAGCGATAAATCAAGTCACCAAGAAGAGTAGAAAATGCAAATCTTCATCATTTATTTGCCGGCTCAGGTGCATAGGTCCACGATCTTTTTACTCAGTCAGATCTTCTCTCGTAGAACTTCAGAAAACTTACATGTGCACTTGAATTCATTACCGACAATACTCGGCCTGTGGAGAAGACCAAGTCCTCCAGAAAGGAGCAGCGGCATATGAAAAGGGCCAGCCGATCCAGTGCGCCGTTTTACGAATAAGAATAAACTTCGAACGTCTTGGTATTGTACGATATTAGAACTTAATTCCTCATTATCTCAATAAGGGGGCCTTGATGAGATATAGGGAGATGGACTATCAAGTCGACCGGGAATTTCTTAGCCTTGAAGTCAAAGATCTTCTTACATCCAGTTTGAGCACACCAAGCGGCGCAGATTCCACAGCGGCAGCCGGGTAGCTTTAGTACAACAGTTAGATTTATGGAGTTATTGTGGCAACGGACAGGAGTAGTGACAAAGGCTTATCTAGAATTATCTATACCAAATTTGAAGGTTCTTTCTGGACAAACAAGACTCCAATCAAAGGCCCATGAACTATTAAAAACAGTGCGGTATTAGTTAGTCAGCCCCGATTATCTCCTAGCTAAGTACTGTCTTGCTTTAAAAAAGACAATACCCAAAACCCAGACAGCAGCAATAACGATCGCTTGGATAGGCGCAAAGATAGCTCCTCTAACAACCACAAAGCCACTGACAATTACGAACACGATGGGGTTGATGGAGAACGTCTTGTAAGGACGCTCCAGATCAGGTTCGCGGTATCGAAGAATTATAGCACCGAGAACCGTGAGGAAGAAGAAAGAATATTCTCCAAGGCCGTTTAGTGTCAAAAGGGCTCGGAAGCTGCCAAAGAGGATGTAGAGCGTCGCAAGGAGGACTGACAGAATGACAGCGTTGATGGGCGCATCGCCAGCTGGTTCCTCGGCAGATTCGTCAGTTTCTTCCGCACTAGGCTTGACGCCAATTCGGCCAACGATGGTAAAGAGACCGGGGATCCAGGCTTTTCTGGCTGCGGCGACACACATACGACTTGCGACGAATGAGTTACCCAGCAGAGAACCTGCGACGACAAGGCAGATAAGTAGGGCAGTGACAATGCCGAAACCTCGTCCCAAAAGACGTGTGATGGCAGTGACCGCCACGCTATCGGTGCTACTAACGACGTTCCATGGTAGAAGAACGTAATATCCAGCGTTGGCTGCAAGGAAGCAGACAATCGCTGTTGGGATGGAGGTATTGATAGCAAGAGGGAGTTGCTTTGCAGGCTGAGAAAGCTCCGCGGTAACATAGATAGCCTGATCACATAAGTATACAACCTCAAGAATTAAAAGGGTAGCTTACCTTGTCCCAACCAGAGTAAGCCCACAAAGCCGCATACAGCGCAGCAGAGTAATGTCCGAAAAGCTCCCACTGGCTCAACTTACTCCAATCCGTATCGGGTCCATTCGGATTATACGTATCACGATACTCAAACCACGACTTCTTAAACCAATCACCTCCACCAACCTCTTTATTAGGATGCATAGCATGAACGCTCACAACAGCAAGAGCAGCAATAACCACGACGAGAATGCTCAGAAACTTGAGCACCACGAAGAAGCTGTTCAAGCGAGTACTTGCTTTTGTGCTGATGGAGTTTGCAACGCTTACTATGATTAGTACGAGAATGGCGAGGAGTTTATGTTCTATGCGGTTGTCTTGGTTGATGACGCCTGCGGCTGAGAATGCTACTTCGACGAAGACGATGGAGAGGATTGCTAGGGTAGCTGGCATGACGGCCACGATCCATGTCCATGCTGCGAGGAAGCCCCAGATGTCACCGTAGATGTGTTGAAGATACGGTTGAACGCCGCCTGAACTAGGTTAGACAGCTATCGAGTACGTCTGGGGTGTTATTCTTGCCTTCTCCAGGAATAGCAGTTCCAAGTTCAGCAAAAGTCGTAGCTCCAGTCCAAGCAAGGATACCACCAATCAACCAAATCGCCAAAGCGATACCCGGTGACGGAACATTCGTGTCGATGGACCCAGGAGAAGTAAAAACACCACTTCCGATGACGATGCTTATGATGATACCGAAAGCTTCAATGGCGCCGAGGTTACGGGTAAATGTCCCTCTCTCTTGACTGTCACGCGACGCGTCTGAATCGTAATCAGCGAGACGCGCTCCAGATAAAAGAGGCTGTTGACTCGCATCATCCTCAGCGCTTTCTGAAGGCATTTCGAGCTGGGATTATAAGAGATATTATGATGAGTAGGATGTTGAAACGAGGGTGAGCTGATGGGAGGTAAGATGGGAGTCATGACCAGATGACCCATGCCATTGCGTGACACAACGGTTAATCATCGGATATGACGTGATGGAAGTGACTCGTCACGGAACTGGTAAATCGGGTCAAACACGCCTAATTCTTTCTATATCTATTCTCATATTTATTCTGTTCTTCCTTTATCGACTCTTGTGAAGGTTTGATGAGAATGCCAGTAGTTTCGCTGCTTCAAAGCTTGGACTCAAATCCTCCGAGATGAAACCCTGCCAAATCCCTTTGTAATTAAAAAACCCCAATTTGTCTTCCTGTACCCATTATCTCGTTTCGACAACTAACCTTGGCAATTAAGCTAACAAATACCCTGTCCTGAAACACTATATTGAAACCACTATGTCCAGAAACGCGAAAAGTCCACCAATAGGTGATTTTCCGCTCCCATGCTTTAATTTATGATGAACGGTTATAAACAAGATCAACGCCCAATCTGCAACGTTCCCGTTGAAGGACAGCTCACGTTCCTTTCCATTCTTTCTTATTTATTTATCATATTTCGCACGTACATTCGTTTCTTCATTCGCTACAATGGGTTTCTTCGTAAAGTCCGCGACTTTCAGTCTCCTCGCTCTCAGCGTCAATGCCCTTCCTCAGGCTGTGACTCAACCTGCCGATGCCCCGGCGGCATCATACACTGCGAATCCCAATGTTGGCCCTGGTGGCTCTAACTTCAAAGACTCGGCTCACTTCCGTATCTACGGAGGCTCTGCTGAAGCGACCACCAAAGCTATTGATATGCTCGAGGCTGCTTACGAATGCTTCGTTGGAACGTTGAAATGGAGATCTCCTGGTCTTTCGTTTAATGAGCAGGGTGATAGTGGTCCCAAGTATAAGACTAATGTTTATACCGTTGCTGATTTGGGTGCTGCTGCGGGTGTTATGCACTCTGACGCAGCGACTGGAATGGCTTGGCTTGAGGTTGTTGATCAGTATCTCGCTGTTCCTGGAGTTACAGTTCATGAATACGGCCATGGAATGCATTATCACCAACAGGCTTGGGTTAACCAAGCTCGCACTGGTGCATGGTGGGAGACTCTTGCCAACTGGGTCGCCGATACTTACAAAACCTCGGATATTTGCGCTCCCGCTCGCCAGAAGCATAACCAAGCTACTGAGCCCACCGAAATCGAGCTGAAGAAAGTTATTGGTGACTGTCACCAAGTCATCGTTGATGGAACTGCCAACACTGGAAACTACTACCAAGCTTGGCCACTTCTGGCTTATCTCACCTACAACCCCGATGACTTTGCCGGTCTTGGTCAAGACACCATCCGACAACTGCAAATACAGTACAAGAAGGATAGCAACGAGACTCCTCTTCACACTCTTGCTCGAGTTTCCACCAACGCTACTGTTGGCGATATCATCGGTCGTTACTGGGCTCGCATGGCCTACGCCGATATTGGTCATCCTTCAGCTCAACAAGTTTTCTTCCAGCAACGCGCTGAGATCAACTTCGCCAATGTCGAGGCAGCTGGTAGTGGAACCTACAAGCCCAAAGCCGACCGCAAACCTCGATACATGGGCGCCAACATTATTCCTCTCCAAGTCACTGGTAACCAACTCGAAGTCAAGGTTACATCCGACGCTGCATTCGTCGCTACCGTTGCTGTTTACCGAGAGGGCGGAAAGTCATCTTATGTCACTCTTACCAACGGGGCTGCCACTGTTCCTGTTCAGGCTGGTGAGGACGTCAGTGTGATTGTTGCTAATGCTCCTGCTGAGCCTATTCTGTATGATGGCTTTAACCTTACTCCTGAGGTCTCTAAGGGTCTTGACTATACTCTTAGCATCACTGGGGCCACTGCCAAGATTTAGGTACTATCTTTTGCAGATATTCTATTCATGTATATTTTATAAACTTGTATAAATCATGAGTGAGTCAGTTGGGTGCGTATATCGCATGCCGAACAAAATTAGGGTGCTGGCCTTGTACTCAAGTTTCCAGTAGTACGATATAACGTAATGGAAGGGCCCAAAGTACCTTGCGTTCTTACTACTTGCCTTGATAGATATTCATCTATTCTGCGAGCTTTATCTTAGCTTTAAGTGGCCCCTCGTACTTGAGGCTCGGCTGTGACTGAGATGACTGAAACAACAGGAAGTCAGAATCTAGACCCTATCAAGTAAGCGGGTAACCAATCCCAATATGGCATTTCGGCCGCTCCTTGTGTGCACATGGCAATTGTAAAGAGAAGGCTAGTGAGAAAAGCCAAGTTGGATAATGCCCGCAGTTGAAGTCAACATATTATGCAAAAGAAAAAGAAAGGCAAATTTCTTGGGAGTTCTTTGAAAATTAATGCTGGCTGTCTATATAATGTATGATGCTGTTTATCCTCAAATTGTGATCAGCCAGAAACCAGAACCCATGAAAACTGAAGCTCCTCGGTTCAAGCAGATTATCTTTGTCTGACATCTATCTCACCATTGCCTCTTTATCTATCATTGCGCCTTATTCGAGTACAAGATCCATCCCGCTGTTGGCTGAATAATATCGAGTCCACTTTGGGATAAATCAGACCTAGACCAAATACCAGACATCCCTCCTATCATGGTACACCTCGCCACTGTCCCTTGATCAAGGATCTTGATAGGTATAGATGCAATACCAAGTGGTATTCTTTCATACTTGACTTTCCAATACTTGATACCATCCTTTTTAGAAGCCAATCCATAAAGATCCGTAGGCTTTCCAATCATATCCCAGAAACAAAAGGCGCTAAGCCAACCGGTGATTGAGTCGCGATCGAATAGACTCCAACGTCTTTTGACCATGTTTCCCCAGAATGCAGTAGAAAGTGGACTTTGTGGTTCTCTGAAACTGAACAGGATGTACTGGATTATGGCTATCATCCTATTAGCGAACTCCTGCATAGTTGGGTAATTTTCCCATTGTTGGATGCCGGATAGTTTGGTAAGGATCGAGACCCAGTCTGCTTCGGTGCCTTCTAGTATTACATCCTTGATGCGCGGCATTTTTTGTGGCTTTTTGAACTTGAATCGGGTATTCTTCCAGCATCGTGTACCCAAAAGAAGCACGGCGGCTGCTGTGGCATCTGCACTGCTTGTAGTGCTGAAACTTGGTGTAAGAAGATTTTTGACTCCGGGATCAAGGAATTTTCGGTCAACTTGATAGTCCATCTCCCTATGTCTTATCACCGGGTTACTCAGTTCCGCTAGCGTGAAGATCGGAACGTCGTATCCTTGGCTCAGCATATCCATGGTCTTTGAGTAACTAACAAGCCATGGGCCAATTTGCGCAAGGATTGATAACCAGATATCATCAGGTCGGATGGCCAGTGTGAGATTATGATGATATGCATGAAGAGCTGCCCAAACGAAACCGTTTTCTGATGCTGATATGTGATTGTGGTGTTGTTTCAAATTCAGGCCATCCACCGAACTTTGAAGGATTTTATTGCTTTGATTGTAGTCGTAGAGGGATAGATCCGCGAGAAATTCGGCTGGAGAGGAGATACGGAGTGGCCTCCATGAGGTTTGAGAGCATAGAATTGGCATGGCTGCAGTAGTTTGCCTAACCTAACTTGAGGTAATATTAGGTGATGTTAGGTAAATATTGTAATAAATATGAAGCGGATTGCCTAAACTTATGAAGATTCACTCTTGGGAAAATATTTGAGTTCATTCTCTTGACAAAGTGTCATCTCAGCAAAGCAAAGCCCTTATCAGTAGAAGTTCAACACTGGATCTACGTTTGCCTTTGGTGGGCAAAAGATACTTCAAGCATGGTATCGTGTAAAGCTAATTTGGCTAATCATACGATGAAACAAAAGAGAAAAAGGAAGCATGTCGAAACGTAAGTTCAGTCACACGACAATAAGCTTTGACCAAAAGGATAGATAGCAAGACAATAGAAGGGTACGATGGAGGGCAAAAAAGATTGGTTGGCGGGATTTAACCACCTATGTTGGACGAACAGGGAATCGAACCCTGGACCACTCCCAGATGCGAGCATCTGATAGACGAAACTTGCTAAGGGAGTATTATACCACTAAACCATTCGCCCGGAATTATTGATGTGATCTCCCAAATTAGAGACTAGATAGAAATCGCAAAGATCGACTACGCCTTGTGGGTCTGAGGGTCAGTCGTAGTGCTGTCTGGTTGGAGGAGATGGGGCTTAGATCGATTACGCTTAGCCTAGAGTTGACTAGTCAGATTGACCACGGGCTATCGATTTTAATTGGCTAATGTGCTGGGAGTCCACGATGCGCGGCCAACCTATACGCTAACACTCAGAAAATAATCCGCAGAACCAAGAGTCTGTTAAGATTGTTAAGCATTTAGACCTTATAACTTTAGGTAAAGTTATCCTAATCTTTATGGCAGCCTTACCTAATTCTTTAGTACCTTGGTGCCTATATAGCGGCCAATTGCCAATAATCCAATAACGAGTGCTCACCCTGCAGGGTATGTTGCAGAGTATCTTATTTAATCAACCCTTGCTTGTAGTAACATGTCATTTTTACAATTCTGTTGTTCTTTTTATCATTCTCCAGCTCTTTTCCTACCAGAAAATAAGTCCGTGTATCTCAAAAGGTTCAAATGTTGTCAGGTTGACAGCAAGCTTTCACCGTCACCGTCTACTAGTCTGTTTATCAAGCAAGAAAATAGAAAGCCAACAAAAGCATTATTCGAACCGTGATAAATCAAACATTGTGACCCTATCAACCATCTAACACTATCATCTAAACTTTTCTCACTGCGCAGCAACCATCGTCTTCACAGCCTCAACCTTAACCCCCTCTCCCTCAACCTTGTTGTCAATCTCCATCTGCAACGCAACCTTTTCCCAAACAGCACTTCCAAACAACTCCTCAAATGTATCCTCCACAACCCTCGCCGTTCTTTCAACAATGTCGTCAACATCTTTCTTCGTAACGATGAAAGGCGGACAGATTAGGAAATGATCCCCACTGTACCCATCATATCCTCCATTAGCGTTGAATAGAGCAATTTCGTAACCCTTGCTCATCCCGCGGCTGTGAAGCATCCCGTGAAGACCCAAATCGTAAGGGAAAGGTGTTTTGGTCTTCTTGTTGGTCACGAATTCAACGGCCCAGAAAAGTCCTCTCCCACGAATATCGCCTACGTATGGCATGGGGAGTAAACGCTCCTTGAGGCGTGAACCAAGATACTCGCCCATGTTTTGAACGTGATCAACTAGTTTCTCATCGCGGATGATCTGCTGGACCTTCAGAGCTGCCGCTGCTGCTTGGGGATGAGCCATGTATGTCTGTCCATGCGCAAAGCCCTTTCCAGACTTTTGAAACGACTCAACGAGTTTGGCGTTGATGAGAACTGCAGATACGGGAGCGTATCCTGCGCCAAGACCTTTTCCGACGACGAGGATATCAGGAACGACATCTTCTTGTTCCCAAGCGTGAAGTGTTCCTGTACGTCCCATCCCGCACATTACTTCATCGAGAATAAGTAATGCATTGTGCTTTTCGCAAACAGCTTTCATAGCAGGGAAATATCCCTTCAACGGCATAGCACATCCACTCGCCTAAAGTAATCAGTACCATATCACCATCGGGGAAAAAAAAGATATGAGTAACTTACACTACCTCCAACAGTCTCAGCCACAAAAGCGCAGACCTTCTCTGGTCCAATCCGCATGAACTCATCATCCAGTTCCTGCGCGAGACGTCGCACAAACGCCTCATCATCTTCACCATCCTTTCGTCCTCTGTATGCACTACAAGCCGATACTTGTGATGAATTCTGAGAAATCATCTGCACGAAGGGATCTTTTCGGACCTTGAAATCTCCAAGAGTCAAAGCACCTAGCGTTGCGCCGTGCCATGCCCCTACGCGGGCAATGAAGTGACTCCTCTCAGTCTGAGGGATAGCAAGATGCGAGAAATGCGTTTTGGCAAGTTTAAGCGCAACTTCTACAGCCTCAGAGCCTAGTGCCATGCATTAGTTCCAGTTAATATTATGTCGTCATTTTAACGTACCTGATCCGCACAAAACAGCCTTGGACATGAGTCCCCCTGTAGATTGAACAAGAAAGTCCGCAAGATCCTCAGCTACTTGCGTTTTGTAAAATCCAGGATGACAGTATGGAACATTCACAAGTTGTTCGACAACAGCTTGTTGAACTTCCTTGTTGTCATATCCTAGACAAGCAACAGCTGCTCCAGCCGTAGCGTCGAGGATTCTACGGCCATCGCTCGTGTTGAGGAAAATACCATCCGTAGACGTGATAAGCGCCGCGGGATGCTTTTGGAAGTTTTTGTAGAGAAGACTGTTTGATGGAGACATGTTGTATTACCGAGTATGATGAGGTTGTCATGTTATTTTGCCGTCTTGTCTTCTATCTTATATACACAAGATACTCTCTTGTTCGATTGCTAGCTCATCAATTGACCCTTGCAGCGTCCGCGATAGATGTCTACCTAGTCTAGAGCAATAGTTAGTGTCTAAGGATAGTTTGTGGCTAACCAATATTTTCCAACAAAAGCGATGTCGTGCAATGTCAATGATAATCAAGTCCATCAAAGCTGGCGGGCCGCATCCGCCTGGAACACGGGAAAACTAGCGGTGTCTTATAAATCTTCCAATCAGTTAGTTCAAAACGCTTCTACAGCAGTCTAAAGCTCCATAATAATGCGAGACACGGCCGGAAGGTGGCAGCACCAAGGGAGATTTGTTGTCTCATTTCAGCCCGATTGCCTAGACGATCTTTCCTTGTTATGGTGAGCGGCACAGATTGGTTACATCACCCTTTGTTTACGATAAGCACAGCTACTACTTTAAGACTCGCCTCTCTATTCCCATTAATCCCTCTCATTTCAAATATTTTTATTTCCTCATTGGTTTCTCTCAGATCGACCGTGTGGAGAATGGAGATCCCATTCAAGGATATCGTATTTGATACGTCAGATCCTTCAGGGTCAACCTTGCAATTGCTCCCGGTTTTATTCCCCGATCGTAAGCTGCCCGATGATGGTAATGTTGACTGGCGTATTTCCGCTTTGGCTCAGGGCACAACAAACGGCGTGAGAAACCATTTCACATCTCACCAGGTGCATGGCGCGCGCTAAACATTTGGCAGCTGTTCAAAGTCACCAACGATGCAACCACCACGGCAGATGCTGTACTCGTAAAAGTCTACGGCGATGGCACCAACATAACAATTGATCGCGACAGTACGTTTTGCTTTGTTTTGTCATCTCGTCTGGAACTTTCGTCTTGAATTACCCTGTCTAACGTGCGACAGAGGAGCTCAGGGTACACAACCTCCTTGCAGACCGTCAACTCTCGTCATCTCCACTGGTCCGATTCACCAATGGCCACGCTTATCAGTTCATTTCTGGTACTGTATGCTCTGAAGCTGATATGTCTGAGACAAGAATTTTCCGTGGAGTTGCGAGAGAGTTGGCGCGGTGGCACGCGACACTTCCTACACTCAAGGTCAAAGACACAAGGGATGTTTTGGAATTTAAACCGGGTGTTTGGTCGACTGCCAAGAAGTGGCTGGATGCCATATCCAAACACCCGAATCGGTCAAAATCAGAAATTGATGATTTGCATGAAAAGTTCAAGTATCTAGCCGACAATCTGTTGCCCACCGACACCATGCCGGAACCCTTGGTACGTCGTTTCATGTTCCTCTCTGTTCGCTCTACTGACCTCTCCAGGTTCTTGGCCATGGTGATCTCCTGTGCGGTAACATAATTGTACAAGAGTCGGCTGATGGCATAGACGTCGCATCTGTACGGTTCATTGATTACGAGTAAGTCATACCCTGCATACATGATACATATGTTCCAAGACACTGAGCAACCTCGAAGACATGCCACATACTGCCCGCGGGCGTTTGAGCTCGCCAATCATTTCGCCGAGTGGACTGGCTTCGAATGCGATTACAACTTATTGCCAAAAACATCGACCCGCCGTGCATTCATCCGAGAATATCTTTCGACCCACGCCGCCCTTTCTCGGGTGCACAATGTAACCCATCAACCGAACGGGACAGATCTGCCGACTGTCAATGATGCCGCTGTGGAGAGCCTCATGCATCAAATAGATCATTACAGGGGATTTCCAGGGTTCTACTGGTGAGTTCATCTGTCTTACATGCCTGTCTTACCGGACTCTGATCACTGATTCCGCCTCCGCGGTAGGGGTCTGTGCGCTCTCATCCAGGCTGAGACAGCGACCGGAACTATCGATTTTGACTATGCGGGCTATGCCGCGAAGCGCTTTGCGGAATACGAGGCATGGCGTGCCGTGCATTCGGGCGATATGTCTTCCGGTCACGATTTGCCTCTCAGAGAGAAGATTTGGGCACTACCGTGAAAACGATCGGGGCTAGACAGACATTTCATTTAGAAAAACGGGCTAGACACTCTTTCCTAGAAACAAAAACAGAGACATTATCTCAACAGATTTCATTGGCTGTATGTAGTGCTATGTATGACTCGTCTTGACCAAAGAGAGACTCTAGTTCGCACACAAACGGCCTACGAGCAATGTGATTCGCTCATCTGAGAAAGCCTCTTTTGAGACAGGCTCTTTTGCAGAGGCAAAGTCGTTCAGATTTTTTAGTTGTTGACCGCCAAGATGCGCATGATCTGGAATGCACGAGACAGAACGGGCCGTGCGAGAAAGAAGATCGACGCCATCAAAACGTCTCCCTTGTTAGATCTATCGGACATTTTTTTTCTTTTAAATAAGGGAGAAGTAAGTACATCACCAGGCATTAAATCCCTAAACCAGCCAAACACCGTTCATTCCGTAAACATCCATTGTTCATATTCAGCAATGGCACGATGGAATCCCGCTACTGGTTTTCTTTC
The DNA here is from genome assembly GCA_012977745.1 of Fusarium anguioides. NCBI lineage: Eukaryota > Fungi > Ascomycota > Sordariomycetes > Hypocreales > Nectriaceae > Fusarium > Fusarium anguioides. Next base: position 127,557 of record JAALXK010000369.1, on the reverse strand, counting down.
CAGCATCGGCGCTGACGTCCTGTGGCGTTCAAGCCGGGACCTCAAGATTCTTATCCTTCTCCGCTTCATCCGTCTTTTGGGGTATGGAGGAACGACACTTGTTCTGGCATTGTATCTCAATGCCTTGGGGTTTGAAGATACGCAGATTGGTCTTTTTATGACATTGACTCTTGTGGGGGATTTGGCTATCAGCTTTGTCCTTACGTATGTTGGCGATCGTGTCGGAGTTAGATGGACGGCTGTTATTGGGGCTTGTCTTATGAGTGTTGGAGGAATTGGGTTTGCGGTTTTTGAGAATTTTTGGGTATTGCTTTTGGCGAGTATTATCGCTGTCATTAATCCAAGGTATGTTTGTTCTCTTGATGTTTGGTCGCTTGGTGGTGTATGTGACTGACGACTCTCAGTGCGAATGAGATTGATCCCTTCAAAGCAATTGAGGAATCAGCTATTGCTCGCCTAAGCACATCTCACACTTGTAGTGAAATGTTTGCTTGGTGGTCAATGCTAGGCATGTTCGGAACAGCGGCCAGCAATCTTCTCACAGGCTGGCTCATCAATGCCCTTGAAGACAATGGCATGAAAAAGGTCGATTGTCACCGCATTGTCTTTTTGGGCTACGCCGGTATCGGCCTGACCAAGTTACTGTGTGCATTATTCCTCAGCTCTGAAGTCGAACAACCACCACACCAGAAAGAACACTGCACAACACCACAATCCGGAAGAAGTACACCAGAAGAGCCCGAGAATGCACCTCTTTTAGGTGAAAACACGCCTGATTACGGTGGTGTAATCACCGATACCGAAACACCAGAATCTCAAGCCCAAGTCATCGCCGCAGCACAAGAAAAACGTCTTTTCACACCGACATCTTTCGACTTTATGTGGAAGTTATCTGTTGCTATGATGTTTGACTTTGTAGGATCTGGCCTTGCACAAATCTCATGGATGACATATTTCTTCAAACGCGAGTACGACATGCCCGAAGGCGCTCTAGGTTCCGCAACCTTCACCGCCGGCATAATCTCATCTGTTCTAAACCTCGCGTCATCACCTTTATCACGCTCAATAGGACAAGTTCAGACCATGCTTCTCTGCCACACCGTCAACTCAATCTCCCTACTCATGGTGTCTGTACCAGGGAATAAATACATTGCGCTTATTATCTTTATTTTCCGCATTGTCACGAGGGAGATTGATAATGCGCCTAGACAGGCGTTTATCTCAGCCGGTGTTTTGGATAGGGAGAGGACGTCGGCGATGGGTGTTGTTAATATTACCAAGACGATCGGAAGTTGCATTGGATTGTATGTTACAGGCTTGTTTGCGGGGTTGGATAAGTTTTGGCTTGCGTTTATTGTTGCGGGTGCGCTTAAACTTGTCTATAATGTTTTGATCTTGGCGTTCTTTTGGAAGAGGCGTTGAAAAGTCTTTCATTCACGCAGTTACGAAGCATGAGCATTTGTTCGGGATTGCTACGGTAAAGAGAGATTTACAGAATGTACTATTTGTGGTAGTTGGATAGAAGCAGGTCGAGTATTGTCAGTCGAGTCTTGTGCCTCCGCCACCACAGTGGTAAGACCATGAGTCTATTTGTTCCTCAACATCTGTCCACCGATAAGAGTCCGTTGAACCTGCGTTCCATCACATCCACAGTCAAGATACAGCGCCATTGCGCAAGCCCATCTCGCAGTAGTTGATCTCTCTGTAATCTTGTGTCATCAATGCAATGAAACACGTAGATCACTCGCTGGCGGCCTCAGACTCATCTGCCGAGCCGACACATTGCATGGTCAGACATTGATTCAACTCGGCATCTTGCATCTCTTGCTATACCAATCAGTTTCCATTGAAATGACTTCAGCTGTGTCTACCTGCATGATCAGCTCAATCAAGAAAAGGTGGCTTGCTGACACCTCCCGAAGAGGATGTGATGACTATTATGCACTCCTCACTCCAATATCACAATTGTTAGTTCGAAGCCGGCACGGCACGTAACTGCGGCTGAGATATGTCTTACATGGTGTGCGTCTATAATATCCCTTGAACTTCCACCTGTTGATCTTCACTGTTCATCCATTCTTCTGACTCCATATCTTCTCACCGCTTTGCTCCAATGTCCAATATGGATCACCTACTCCATCTAGACACAGACGTTGTCTGCCTTCTCGCTAAACTAAACTCCTATGACTACATAATCGTAGGGAGTGGTTTCGGTGGAGGTCCACTAGCTGAAAAGCTCGTGTCTCAAGAAAAGAAAGTCCTTCTCATAGAAAGAGGAAGCGTCATCTTCTCAACTCATGTCTTAAACACCTCTCGGCCTTACTATAACCGTGGGGCAAGTAATTCCCCCGAAGGCAACGAGCGTGTCTACGACGCTGTCAAAGCAAAAGTCCAATGCACTGATCGCTCTGATAGTTATGTCGGAGGACCAGTATATTGTGTCGGCGGGCGTTCTAATCTCTGGGGTACTTGGATCCCAGAGGTTGGTGACGAGACCCTTGGTGCTTTCTTCCCTCCCGAGATCGTGAACTATCTCAAGGATGGCGAGGATCCAGGATACAAGCAAGCATTTCGCTACGTTACGGACTCGGAGGTTGGTGATGTGATCTACCCTGAAGGTCCAGGCGACCACGAAGTCAGCGCTGCTGAGATTGGTGAGGCAAGTGCGAAGTTAAACAATGCACTCGCGGGATCAAAATTTGGCATCATGCCGGTCGCAGCACAGTTCAATGCCCCAGCACCTTACAAGTTTGCTCAAGGTGCCTTCAGTACTACCTTAGGCATCATCAACCGGATGTACGCCAATGATAAGTATCTCTCTGTTCTGCTCAACACAGAGGTCATTGCTGCTCAGCATACTGCAAGCAACACGTTGTAAGCCCACCCAATCCCGCACTATAAGTGATAGCTAATGATGAAGAAATAGCCACAAACGAGTCCATGCTCTCAAGATCAGAGACAAAGTAACCGGCACCATCAAAGAACTCGACGTCGGAAAAGCCAAAGTCATCCTCGCCGCCGGTACAATCGGCACCGCATCTATCGCATTGAACAGTGGCCTAGACCACTTGAACCCTCTCGTCGGCAAAGGCCTGATCGATCACAACGTCTGCTACGTGCGCTTCGCCAAGCAGAAAAGCGAAGGCGTCACCGAGAAACCTCTCAACCTCAAGACCCATCTCAAAGTCGGCGGAGAAGAATGTCTCGTCACAGTGACTATCAACGCCAACTTCTTCCTCGCTGGAAGTTCTGCAACGCTTAACACAACACACTTTTATCGTCGTGATGGTACTCTCATGAGTCCTACTAAGGATGCGGCTGATGAGAAAGAGAACTTTGACACCATCTGTGTGCTATTCGAGTTCGTTGGTCAACTCGATAACGAGAACTCTGTCCTTAGTCTTCCAGGGTTGGACCCTGTTCTTGATATCCGTCGTCCACCGATTAAGCATGAAGTGCAGTGTGAAATGGAGGATATCATTCGACGAGTTCGCAATGCTTTTGTTGGATTGAAGACTAATGACCCAGCCTCATGTCCTGATCCTGGTTTGCGACCGCAGCATTTGGGCTTTGGCGTATTTTCTCATGAGTGCGGAACTATGAGGATGGACGGACCGAAGGGGCCTGGAGTTGTGGATAAGGATCTTAAGGTAAAAGGGTTGGATAATCTTTGGATTTGTGATCTTTCGGTTTTTCCTGTTAGTCCGGAAGCCAACCCGTCTTTGACACTTGCTGCTTTGTCACTGAGGTTGGCGGAGCACTTGAGTCAGTGAGTGGAAAATGTCTTGGGAGACCGGTAGTATGATAGTCAACTCTTTTGCCTTGTTGCATAGCTAAGATGCTTTCCCCCTCTAGTCTGACCGGCGGATTTAATAGATTACCAATGTGTCCCTAGTCATATTTCTGGTGGTTTGAATGGAGAACTTGTATTCAATTACTCCTCTAGGTGGATCGTGATCATGGTGCCCGCTTGGCTTGGTGGTTTACTAAGAATTTGTGGTCACTAAGCCAAAAGGTCCGAGGACCTCCGGCCGGAGTCCGGATTTCTAACTACACCAATACCCATGTTCACAATGATATCTCTGTATATTTAAAAGGGCTTATATCCCTCTCGGTTTCTCAATTCAAACCATCCCATCTTGTCAGCTCAATATTCCATCGTATCAAGCTCTTAAGATTGCTCTCACCTCCCAAATCCTTCTTCCGCCATGTCTGCACCCGAGTTTGCCAAGGATCAGCCAACCGGCTTCTCCAACCACGTCGAAAAAGTCGCGATTATCGGCGTACGTTCTATTATTTGTATTCTCCCTTTCCTTTCGCTAATTTACCATAGGCTACTGGCCGCCAAGGTGGACACATGACCAACCAACTCCTCAAGAATGGAAAACACACCGTCACCGTCCTTACTCGCACCGGAAACATCACCAAAGCCCCAGATAACACTAAAGTCGTACCTGTCAACTATGACGAGGAAGATTCCATTGCATCCGCCCTAGAGGGACAACAACTTCTCATCATCACTCTTGCTCTCGGCGTCGACCCAGAAGTCCACCACCGCATCGTACGCGCTGCTGGAAAAGCTGGCGTTCGACACATCATTCCAAACATTTACACCGCCAACATTGTCCTCGAAAACAAAGACGCAACCAAAGACTTTCTCCCCACCGCCCCTCTGAGAGACCTTCTGACTGAGATCGATCGCGTTGGTGTAAGCTCATGGACCATTCTCGTTGGAGCCTACTGGTTCGATTACTCCTTAATCGCAGGAGAACTCACCATTGGTTTCGATCTTAACAACCGAAAAGCCACTATGTTTGATGGAGGCGAAACTAAATTCAACACCACCACTTTGGCTCAGTATGGTCGCGCCACTGCAGCTCTTGCGAGTCTCAAGATACTCCCAAATGATGAACACGATACATCCCCGACTCTTTCGCAGTTTGATAAGAAGCCTCTCTTCCTCTCAAGCTTTTTCATTACTCAGAAAGATATTCTGAGAAGTATCCAGCGAGTTACGAAGACTAGCGACAAGGACTGGGAGATCACAAATCAGACCACTGCTGAGCGTATGGAGAATGGCATGAAGATGGCTGCATCTGGTGACTTTCGGGGCTTTATGCAAACTTACTATGCATTTATGTATTCGCCTGAGGGACAGAAGTTGATCATCCATCACAAGCGTCATAATGAACTGCTCGGGTTGCCTGAAGAAAATTTGGATGAAGTTGTAGCGGAATGCGTTCAGAAGGCGAAGGAATTGTATAACTCGCTTCAGTAGTGTTGTTAGGGCGGAAAACTTATTGAGTATCTTACGCTGGAAGAGTTGTATCACTAAGACTGGTGGCTTTTGTTGCGAGCAGCATGACGACTGAGAAACGAGGTCCAATAATAGGCAAGGTTGAACAGTGGGATTCGCCTTCAATTTGGTATGCTAAGGAATACCTGAAGCTATGTACAGTCCCGGGCAAAAGTCCCGACACATTTCGGGTCCACCCCCGCTTTTCACAAAACAACAACACAGACGCGATAACTTCATCGCGTTATTTTAACAGAATAAAATGCCTAGATCAAGGCGAGATGTATATCATTCTCCTTGTACGAGAACGAGGTTTATAACGATGTACGAATCAGGAGTTCGGGTGCAGGAAATCGCAGACAGAGAGGGGTTGACTCGGCATGCGATCTACGGGATTATTCGACGCGGTCGACAACAAGAGTCAGCCAAAGACAATCGGCGGTCCGGGAGGCCCCGGATCTTGTCTGATTAGGATAAAAATCATATTAAAATACTCATCAGGAATAACCCTTTTATCTCATACCAAGAAATCATTAATCGGGCGCGATTGCGTTGCTCAAGAAGAACAATTGGTCGCTGGCTTCTTGATGAGGGTATATAACATAAGCTTGCACTTCGACGCCCGTTTCTCAGCGAAGAACACGCTCAATTGAGGAAGGAATTCTGCGACAGATACCGTCATGAAGATGAGTCTTTTTGGTACAGTTGGTGGTTTTCTGATGAGGTTACAATCGACCGTACAGACGGTGACTATACCAAGTGGTCATTTTACAGATCCGTACGTCCAGACCCTCCTTTTATAGAAGCATATTCTGACAACACCACAGGGCGAGAGACTTCATAAAGATAAAGTGCAACCTCGCAGACAACCTCTGAGACACTCACAGATGTTCTTTGGTGTAATTAACTATGATAAACCGTCCCGGGTTGTCCCTTTGCCAAGCGATCCTGACTCTAAGAGGGGGGGCATAACAGGCCGGCGTATTCTATCCTGTCTTCAGTCCTATCTTCCTGACCTTATCGAGGAAGGAGAGACTTTTCAGCACGACAACGCCCGTACCTTTACTTGCCGGAAAGTTCAGGATTGGCTGCGCCCTTGGGCAAGGAGACACGGGGTGTCTTTGGCGAACTGGCCGCCATATAGCCCTGATCTTAACCCTATTGAAAATCTATGGAAAGTCCTAAAAGCCCGGATTTGCGAACGATATCCTGAAATCGCAGCTTATCCGAAGTCGACTGAAGCCATCGAGAGGCTCATAGCAGCTGCGGAGGAGCTGTGGTCTGAGATTGAAGATGATGTAGTCAAAAACGTGATCAAATCGATCCCGGACCGACTAAATGAGTGTTACAACGCAAATGGATATTATACCAAGTATTAAGCTATACTCCTGGAATCTCCTTTTAATTCTCTACAGACTGATATATATTTTATTAAAATTAAATAAATATCGCCCAGTCAATTGCAGAGTGAAATGGCTGTATGCAATCAAGGTGGTTGGGGTAATATTGAAATGTGTCGGGACTTTTGCCGACCCACTGTAGATTAGTCCAAAGCCTAAGGTAGTTCTTAACGTGCATTGACTAGTGTAAAGTGTCCTGAGTGGTCGCGGAGTCCGCGGGCTTTTATTTCCACAATTTCGCGTAAGCAAGCTGCAACCCAAGCAACAAAAGCAAAGTCCGCGGACTTTTCGTGTCGTGGCTTGAGTCTCCTCCCTATCAACTGCCAGTACAAACACATACACCCTTAATATCATTCCGTTCCATACTCAATCATTACTACCCAGACCCAAGATGAACAGTTCTAGTGCGGACCAAGGAATTGGTCGAAGAAAGGTTTGTGTCAGTTTGACCTACCCAGAGTCCTGGCCATTGATCTTGTTAGGCTTGTGATTCGTGTTGTCAGAAGAAGATTCGCTGTGACGCAAAGAAACCACAATGCTCTGGGTGCGCTCTTCATGGAGTCTCTTGCGTCTGGACTCCCGGCGTGCGTTCCAGAAAGACTGTGGCGCGACAGGCATCGACTCAAAAGTAAGTATTGTACACGTTAATGATTGGGATATGGTCACTAATGATTAAAGCAACGCAAATGAGACTCGCTTCCTGACCATTGAAGAACGTCTTAAAGCTATTGAATCTCATCTCTGGCAGAGTACTTCTGTAGCTCTGGTCCCTGGTGACACCATCAATGTGCACGACCAAGATATGGCCGACTTTTCAAATGACGATTCACAATCCATCGAGATTATCAAACCACCTACACGCCAAACAAGCAGTGCAAGAACAGAAACTCCTGCACAAGCAGATGTCGATACCGAAGCAGATGTTCCAACATCAGAAGAGTTTTGGCTTCCGTCCCACCAAGAGATAAATCCGTTGATTGACAGCTATTTTAATGGTTTCAATCAAGCAACGCCGCTATTTGACGAGCGTGGCTTCCGCAAAATGTTTCAGAGATGGTATTCTCATCCCGAAGATCGTGACAAAGCGACATGGGCGGTACTAAATGTCGTACTCGCCCTATCATCGAGACACAAGCTCGACTATGCTCCCGAAGCTGATACTGACAAATTGACCTCAACATTCATCCGCAACGCCCAATCTGTCATGGACAGTCTTGTCTATCGCGACAAGGATTTGAAAGGACTCCAGGTTCTTCTAGGACTCTCTTTGTTCTTTTTAACCACTCCTCATCCTCAGCCAGCATGCGTGCTGCTCGCCACGGCTGTGAAGCTAGTCCACCGGCTCAAAATCCATCTGCCCACCGCAGTCAACCCTGAAGAGAAAGTCCGGCTATTCTGGATCACTTATATCATCGATCGAGACATCTGCCTGCGCTCACACGAGCCCTACTTACTTCAGGATCATGATATCGGTGTTGAGGTCCAATCCATCCCTCTTATCCCAGGACTTGGAACTTTGGTAGAAAAAGGTCAAAGGCGTGACATGTTATTCGAGATTCTCATGTATCGGGCCAAACTAGCCACCATCCAAGGCAAGATCTACAACCTTGTATACTCATTTCAAGCGTCAAAGCAATCTATCGAGCAACAGGAAACTGCTGCTAAGCAACTAGATGGTATGCTAGAGCAATGGGAAGAGTCATTACCCGATCCGTTTAGAGCATGGGAGGTCTCGGATACGCCGTTCTATCCGAGAGATGCTATTATGCTCTACATGACCTACTATCATTGCATCTTCTCAGTTCGCAAGGCTAGCGCCCACAATTTCGAGTGGATATCTGCTCTCAAACAGTATGGTCAAACGACTGCCTTACACGGCTACCTCTCGCGTGACAAGCACATATATAGAAATACTTCACCATTGCCGTCCCACTGGCCATTTCTGGTACGATCTGCACGATCTTTTTTGAGACTTCGCGACAAGATAGATACTCGTGACATAGCACTCCGCTGGTAAGATACCGGTCACCTATCTTGCCACCAACTTTTAACATCTTTTTAGGAGTTCAATGTGCGCGACTGAAGGTGCTTTAACCGTCATAGCAGCAAATCTCACGACGCTTTGTTCGCATGATGAGCACGATATCTCCCAAGACTATGTTAGAGTGGAGCGGACCTTGAAGTCCATTGGAGAGCTAATAGGGCCATTCCATGATTCACATGATCCTGCACGCTGCGCATTAACATTACTAGACACATGTGAACAGCTGGTCTCGATTGCACAAGCAGCTGCGGCGAAGTATTGCGAAAGGAATGGGATGGAACTATTTGCCAATTCTAAATGAGAAATACAATAGGGACATAGAATGGAACGCGAATTCTATTTGCTGACAGCTTATTATTCCAACTGTTTGTTATTTTAACTCAGACCTCTTTAATTACAACTAGCTTTCCATTGACAGGAAAATATTCGATCTCAAGCCAAGGATCGGAAAGAGAGTGTCGCTGGAAATGCGCTTGATTTGTGCGAACTTGTTGTCAAAAATGTGAGGACCGCGGTAGCTACGTTTCGCGCAACGATTTAGTCTCAACAATCATATGATAATTATTCAAAATTACAGATCGATACAGAAATCATTTCAACTTCTTGGGTTAATATCTAGTACCTAATGGACATATTATATTCTTAGGGTTGAGTTGAACATCAAATGCATCACGTGATTTGAAAACTCAGAATGTCGCGTGGGACTCAACTCGTACGAGAATTCTATACAGAATAAATCTCACTCATCAAATACAACTCCCTTTAAATGATGAATTCCCAAGACTTATAGCACTCATAAGATGGAAGAACTTCAAATCAAACCTTCGGGCATTTTTATGCAACAAGACTTCATCACACCAGAACATGAAGCCAAACTCATTCACATTTTCGAAAATGAGCTAGAATGGCCAACTCGTCCAGGGCGATTGTCCCTTCACTATGGATATACCTTCAGCTACAAGACATTTGGAATTGATGAAGAAACGCCCTTCAAACCATTCCCAGAATGGCTGGTGCCTTTGCTACCAACTACTGAAGGCCGTCCGCCTGATCAAGTCTGTCTCCAACAATATGCTCCTGGCACAGGAATACCCCCTCACGTCGACACTCACGGACCATTTGATCAACTATACTCACTATCCCTCGGATCGCCACTATTCATGCAATTCGCGAATAAAGAAACAGGAGAAAAGATCGAGGTTGATTTGTTACCAAGGAGTATGATGCAGATGAGCGGTGACTCACGATTACACTGGACTCACGGCATCAAAGCTCGCAAAACAGATACTCTACCTGATGGAACTGTACGATTAAGACAAGTTCGATGGAGTTTTACATACCGATGGCTTCGTCCAGGCGCAGAGTGTGAATGCGGCAATGAAAAGCTCTGCGATACAGCACAGCGAAGGAATGGCGTTGAGAGGGAATATCGATGGAAACAATACGAAGAAGACGCGAAGAAAGAGGAGGCACCACAGTCTAAGTAGTTCATTATACATTTCATGAGGCTAATCCCCTGCTTCATGTGAGATTAAATATCTACAAAAGAGTTGATAAATAGAATCCTCCATTACACTACCAATTACGGCTTGGCGGAGAACCATGTCTCCAGATCAATAGCCCAGTCAACAACACCTCCAAAGTTCAAACTCTGAGCCCACGCCGTACGCGTCTGCTTAGTCGTAGGACTCATGTAAGCAACCCAGTCAGTCATACCCTTGCCCTTTGTTCCAAACGTCATGATATCAGAGTCAGATGCCTTGTCGTACCAAGTCTTGGCTGTAACACCCTTCTTGCCCTGCTTAGCATCGTAGGCGATGAGACGGATCTCAGCGTCGGAGAGATATCCGGCTTCACCGGTGCAGACACCAGGTTCGGCTTCGGAGACACTGAAGGAGCCGGTGAATTGACATGTAGGACCAGTGCACTTGGGATCCTTCATTCTGAAACTGCGGCCGTAACTAGAGATTCCGATAACGACCTTTGCGGGGTCGACGCCAGCCTTAGTGATCATGGCGAGAGAGTCAAGAGTCTCGGTCTTGTTGATATGAGAGCGGAGACAGTTTCCAGTGGGGCAGCCAGAGTTGATGAACTGGTTACCATAATCCCACTGGCCATGAAGATCATAAGTCATGTAGACCATATAATCAACAAGAGGAGCCATCTGAGAAACAGGGAAAGGCTTAAGGTACCAGTAAGCAGCAGGGAGAGCAACAGACATGGTCTTTCCACTCTTGCCAATCTTGGAACGCATAACCTTGAGGAACTCAACGTAGTTGGCGGTATCGGTAGCAGAGCCAGCGGAACCAGCAGATCCGGGATACTCCCAATCGAAATCAACACCATCGAGCTTATGGTTGTTAAGAACAGTCATGATGTTGTACGCAAACTTGTCACGGTTGGCGGGCTTGATGGCATCACGGTAGAGTTGGTATGTTGAGGCATCAGTTGAACCAGCCCAGCCACCGAAGGAGATGATCTTCTTCCAGCTGCCCTTCACTTCCTTGAACTTGAGGAACTGGGCTCGAACATCGGGTTGGAGAAGGACAGAGAAATCAGATGTGAGGCCAGCGAAGGCAAAGTGAATGTGAGTGTAAGGAGTCTTGACCTCGGGAAGCTTGGTGACGTCCATGTTCAAGCAAGGTCGACCAAGGTTGTAACCCTGGAAGTAACCAACGTTGAGGAACTTGGCGGGCTTCTTGCTGTTGCCAACAATCTTGGTACCGCAGTTTCCGATACATCCGGGTGTGTTATCGGCGGATGTACCAGGAGCAGCACCCTTGGCAGTGGTGTTGGTGCAGAACTCAGATGTGATACCACAGAAACCATAGCCAGAGCAGCAGGCGTTGAGAGGGCAGGGGTTCAGGTTGGCGAGATCCCAACCAGTCTTGGCACTATTAGGCTTTCCGGTACCAGGCTTTTGAGGACCGCAGACAGCACCGGCGATGGCCATAGGCATGGGGTTCTTTCCGTTAGAAAGACAGATAGGCTGGCCAAGCTGAAGCTTGCCACAGCCATTCCAGCCCCAGGTGTTCTTGTTGAAACCCTCAATAGCGGCCTGAGTGAGACCGAAGTTCTGACCAAGAGACCAGCAGCCATCACCGGACTTGATCTTGTAGATGTAGCATGTTCCATCCTTGGTGGGCTTGGGACGCCTGTCGGGGAGAGTACCAGCAGAACAGCAGACATACTGTCCAACAGCGAGGGTGTTGCAAAAGTTCTTCTGAGTGTTGTACTTGTTGAAGTTGGCGGTAGATACTCCACACCTCTTGGCAAGAGCTGGGCAAAGGTCACCTTTGTTGACTTGGATGGTACGGCAGTCAGCGCGGGGTGCAAGAAGACTGTCAGTTCCAGTAAAGCGAGAGCTGCGAGCCTTGAGGATGTTGTTGCTGTAAACACCAAGGGTGATGGACTCCTTAGTGCCACCGACAATGTTAACACATTGACCATGAGACCAAGTCCTAACAGCACCCTGAACAGCTTCAAGACCATTCACAGAGTCCGCACCGAAGAAGCCCAGAGTCTGAGAGTTCTTAGAATTGCTGTTGCAAGCCTGGAAAGCTTGAACACCCTTCTGAAGACGAGCCTTGGACAGACGAAGTGTGCTTGAAGCACTACCCTTCTGAACCTCGGCACCGACGTAAACACCAGCGATGGAAGAACCAGACTTTGCGAAGAGAATGGTGTTTCCGCATGTAGCTCCGTTATCGAGGTAATCGGCGATGAGACCGGCGGCGTTGGCAACGTCGTTACCAGATCGAAGAGATCCAGTTCGTCCGAAGGAGGAAGATGTCTTGACGGTAGATTTCTCAGCACCGCAGTTACTAGCAACAGAAACAGAAGTCTCAGCAGCACGCTTCTCTACACGAGATCCTTCATCTCTAGTAGTCTTTGACCCAGTAGTGGCAGTAACACAAGTGTAAAGGGTAGCAGAGTCGCTGTAATCATTCTCAACATTGAAAGCAAAGAGCATAGGTGAGTGACAACCAGAGAGTTCTTCAAGACTGTGGATTTGAGTCCAGTTGGCTGGGTCGTTACCAGCAATGCTGCAGGGCTGAGGACATCCTTCTGTGAGGGGACTAGAGATAGGATCCTCGGTCTTGATTTCTCCGACGGGAGGAACGGGGTTCACATCTCCCGGGTTAGTATCATCTTGAGCAAAAACAAAAAGAGAAAGGAATGTGAGAATAAGAAAAGTAAAGAGTGACGAATTATGAGCCATCGTGGGCGTGTATCTTGACGTACTGTCAAGAACTTCAAAAAGAGTGACTGTTGTGCTGAAAGAAGGGAGTGGCGGAAAAGGATCCAAACTCCAAAGGGAGAAAGGCTACTCATCGTGGGTTTTAATGGGCGTTGAGTGGAAAGCGGCGCAATCTCAGACATTATCGAAAGAGGCGTAGTCTAGCACTGGCATGTTGGGTTCGGATGACAGCCAAGACCACGTTGGCTGTGTAGTCCATCTGTAGTGGACAGTAGTGGATTGTAAACGACAGTAGTGTGACTGAATCAGAGGGTCATGTCGTGAAAATACCCCTGGCTAGTGCAGGAACAAGTCTGTAAGGCTGCTGGCCCCTGCGTTTAACCCCGGGCCACTTTGATCCTCCGGGCTGTTTACCTTTCCGAGTGACAGTTGAACTATGACGATGATTATGATGATCTTTGTCTCAATTCAAGAGATCTTTATTTTGATATGTCGATCAGCTATTTTTTTTTATCCTACAGTCCTATTCTATCTACTATACATTCCATACCATTCCCACCTCTCGCTCTCTCCCTTCACAAACCAACAGCTTCTGCAGTCCCCCTGCTTAACTCCGGTGATTTCCCAATTAGTCCAAGTAGTCGGCCGCTGGGTCTAGATCTCAACTCAGCCTATCCTCGCCTACACACCACCAGAAACAAACGTTAGTCCACCCACACAAATTACGCGACTTCACTAACATGTGAATCTTTCAGGTCTAAGCGCTAGGATTCAGCCCGGCCCTTTTGTCGCGCGATTTCTGACGCTCTTACCCCTGGTCTAGATAGAATGGAGAAGTTGCCTGCTTCAATTTATTGAAGCGGACATGCAGGTTATGTGATGGGTAATTTTAAAAAGAGGCTTCTAACTTCGATATTGTGCGGAGAAGACGGATAATACGGAGAAGAGACTGGGAAGAAAGCCACTGACGTGGATATACGAGGGCTGATAAGGGTCCGTGATAATTAATGTCTGTCAGTCCCAGAGAGCTGGTCCTGGGGACCCTGAAGGATAAGGGAAAGAAACGTGACACTCGGTCTTTTGCTTCAGCCCGATCGATGACTGACTGACCCATTTGTTTAGGCGCCACTTACCACTAGAAAAGGGCAGTTTCCGTTATCACGTTTAGATAACTAAACCAATTGTGGAAGTCGATTGATGGCAGGGTCTCAACGCGAGGACTTGGCGTTTGTTTTACCGGCCCGAGGTCCGTCGGTCTTTTCTTCAGCCTTAATTGTCCATCTCAAAGAAGCAATCGCCGATAATTCACGAGCGTATTCTCGGCCGATAACGACGTGATGAATGTAACGTTAAAATTTTGACGCAACAGACATTTTTACTCAACCAAGGAAGATGATCTACTGTTTTAGGAATATCACGTTTTACCGTTGATGATTTTCAGAAGATCACTATTTTGCCTTTAAGTCTAAAATTTCAGCCGCAGTGTTTTTCGTGACGATCAGTGGAGAATAGCTGCCATGTGAAGGTTGAAAGTTAATTTTGAACATGTGTCGGTTTTTTCGGAGGACTGACATGTTTAATTTCCTGCCAATTTCCGATAAATGGGAACTCAAAATGTGCGATGTAACTGTGAAACTGTTGACGCCGAAGCACAGGCTTCACGCTGGTGGGTTTACCCTGGACATTGGAAGTCAAAACGCGAAAATTCTCTAAAACCGTACGAGAGGGGAGACAGAAGTGGAGGCCAATGCACAGTAGATATTCGGCTACGACAAAGTTATGTATCATTGTTTTCTTTTTATCCTACAAACGAAAGTTCAGTGTTTGGGGTTAACAAAAACGCTTTATTATTTCTGGCTCAAGAAGTGAAGGATTCAATTCTCGCTTATTTTATGGCCAATCCCTTGTCAATGAGTGCTCGTAAGGCTCGGATGCCATGATCAGATGAAGGGTAAATGATCCTGTAGACTGTTCGATAGATTACCAGTTCTCACACTGAGGTCATTTTTTGGAGGTATCTTAGCTAAAAACGAAATCTTGGATCAGTTTTTATTTTAGAATAATTCCCAGATCGAGGCTATCATGGATTGTATTGTCACGGGTTATTGACTGAATCCAGGGTAAGGAATTAAAATTGACTTCTCAAACATGCCGCCTGCTTAGGCATAAGTATCTGTAGACCATTTGTTAGATTTCACAAATTGCTGGCAACTTTTGTAACTCGCTGCCGTTCATTATGCGTTCCTGTATGCAGATACGGCAACACGAACTAATGACGTCGGACTGTATCTTCGCATATCAAACACGGCTGCTTTTCGAATCCCCTGCACCACAATCAACAATATATTTGTAACCTATCTCATTCGCACAGTCCTGGCTATTCCTAAACGACCAGCCATGCTCGTCAGTATTCGGCGAGGATACGAATGGTATCTATTGACCTGTTCGAATGAGATCAAGAGGCCCAGGAAGCATAGCTTTATTATACAGCCAAGAACCTAGAAACTATGAAGGTGGCCTGGGTTTCTAACATGCCCTTATTAACATGCCAGAATCTTCCATAGCTTTCCCAAGTACGAGGTTACTTATGGTTCGTTACGCTCTATGTGTAGGAATCAGCACTGTCGTGTTGTCAAAACATTAAAAAGTCCTCACCCGGTCATTGCTCTGTTGGCGAATAAGAGTTCCGTTATCGAGCCAACCGACCAGCATAGGATGGACGATAACTCAGCCATAGAATTACAATGTCCTACAAGTATTCAGTCGCCTTTCGCTGGAAAGCTTGGGTAGCTGGACTGCATGATGCAGATATCAAAGCCGGACCATTTCGGTATCTAGTCGCTAACTCAGTCTAACTGCCACCATCGCCATAATTGAGAAGCGTCGAGATAAGTGAGCCAAACCCACAGCTCTCTGAACGTTCTTAGTATTGTCTCAATTTCGAGGCATGCGCACAGCAGGGTTTTGAGAATAGCACGCCGACCAACCTCTGATCGTGGATTTCTGAGGTAACATGCTAGATGTTATCAGGAAAAAGAAAAGAGAGACGCCGAATATAGGGCTTCATTACCAGCTATACTATCACAAAGTATATACCAATAGCATTACTAAACCAAGTGGTGAAGCTGTTTAGCAGCTGCAGCCACATTCTTTGCAATCTCCCGTAGCACAATGAGACGCCTCGTGGACAATACAAGCATCACGGATTTTAGGATTACATGTATGCCACTCACCACCACCATAGTTCCAAGCCAACCAGCACCACTGTCCATTCTTACCACACCTAGCATAACAGCACCCATTTTTGCTGCAACCACGACCATCTTTGTCGAAATCATACCAGCACTTACGGCGAAACAAGCCGTTGTCATCTCCGCCTCGTTTAACTGGAGATGTGCCGGGGCCCGGCTTGAGGCTTGGTTTAGGTAAGACTTTAGCTGATAGTTGTGGTGTTTCCTAAAATTCACTTGCTTACCAATCGCTTTCTAGACAACTTCATGGCGAGAGACGAATGCAACAACGCACAAGATCACCTGCCTAAGAGGAGATAAAAGTCGCAACACAACATTAATTATCAGGTCAATATGCGAGAAGTGCAGGGTTATCGACCAACAACCAACAACTAACACTGAGCCAACAGCGTATCTAGTAGCCCACTTACCTACGGCTCGAGCCGACGGTTAAAGATTCCTAAACAGTTTCAGACCGGAAGGCTAATTAGGGTTTACGTAAATTCAAGACCGTGGGAGAATTTTATAGGACAAATAGGTTTTGACCCAAAATCGTACTTTAAAACACGGAAAACTCCCGTCAGATATAAACTCTAAAATGGGGCCATGGGCCGCATCATCGACGTATTTCTCTATGCGATGAAATGTCAAATAATCGAGTGTTTATGGTAGGATAGACGCTTGGCAGCCTTTCCTGAAAAAGTCGGCCGCTCTTAGCGAGAATTGTGAATGAGCCGAGGAAATCTAGAAATGGCCGGCTACCACATAACTCGGAGACGAAACTCAAGCATGCCAAAATCCATTTCCGTTTCTAGCACTGAGCTCTTGCTGCCCTAAGCTGAGTGGGTGCTGAGGGTAAAGCTGTGACCGCATTGTTGTTTTAAGTGCGTGAGTCTGCATACTAATTGATAAAAGGGTAAAGCTTACACTATCTTAGAAAAGTCAATCTTCAACTTCTTATGCTGTGGGACTTTGAGCTTCTCACTAGACTTCTGCTTTCCCATTGAATGGACATCGATTGATGTTTAAGCCACTGATTATAAAGACGTACTTATGTCAAACCTAATAAGTGCCGGTGCGTGATGCTTTGGCTTTATTATTAATAGGTAAGAATAGCTATCCGATATCGGCTAATATTGACATCTAAGAAGAGTGCAGAGGGTGAGAATGGGTCATAAATAAACCTCAGGTAAAGGTGGTGTTGACCCTAGACAACAAGAACGGCACTAGGATAAGCACTGATAGCTATGTCTGGACTCGCTTAATTTTCCAGCATTGTGGTCATGCAGGAACGGAATCTTTGCATTGCCCTGAGTAATGTCAGTAACCAGAAGATCAGGAATATAAAAAAACCATATTGTTATAATAACTTCAGAAATCAAAAACAAGAGCACAGCAATTCGCAATCAAGGCCAGAGGCTGCACGATAAGCCTAATCCAGGGATTTTTTCATTTGTGTTGGTTACTGCGAGAAAACAAATGTGTTAGTTACGGTGAGAAAACCAATAGTGCCTAACTATTGCTTGCGGTGTCGGATTCTAGAACATCTAAATGTCATGGGTCACTAGGTTAATCCAGAGCCCAACGTCAATGTGTCAACATAACCACCAAAGAGATGTATGAATCTAAATACGTCGAAGGAATGGAGTTCTGATGGCAGCTGCCTATAATAATAGACATACAGACCTTTTCTTACTGATGATTTATTGCATTTTGCACATACAAGCAGTATAAAGATTTTAAACTGGTCAAGATTAGTGGCTAGCTGAAGCTTAACTTTAAGCCTAAATAGGGCTAGGATGTCTCTTTTATTTGTTTGCAGACCCTCTTAAATTGAGACTATTGCTTTTGCTCGCGCATCAGGCCCTGGCCCGCAAAGCCCATCGGCGGCCGATTTAGCTTGTTGGTAGCTGAGTACGGTAAAATTATCTGTTTTCTCCTTTTTGTGTTTTTCTATAATATAAACAGAGCTGTGCTGTGTCAAGGAAGATGGACGTCTTCGGCTAATACTCCAGGCCTGCGCTCTTTACAGTGTTTGACGCATCTACTGCAACTTGGTTCTCCGCGCTTTACACGATTCATCGCTACCGCCTCAGTATGAGGTCAAAAGCAACCCTTTTTGCCCTCTGGGCGAACCTTATACCTTTCTGCCTAGCAGATACCTGCGATCAACTAAGCAACCCCTACCAAGGCCCTGGCGATACGCAATTCGCCATCACTTGCAACGCATATTCACTCGGCGGCAATCAAATCGGTCCCACCCTCGAGGTCACCGATTTGTCGTCATGCATCGAGTTGTGTGCTACTCTGTCAGACTGCAAAGTCGCACTGTTTGACCGCACTCAGGATTTGTGCTACACGCTAGACGAATCGGATGGCCCAGCGTCCAACAGTCTGTATGACATGGCTGTTTTGCTGCCACCTGCTGCATCGTCTACGGCGATAACATCTACGACAATCCCGACTACTACATCTGCTGTATCGGCACCAACACCCTGCAACCAACTCGATAACCCATCCCACATCGACGGTGTCGAGTTCACAATCTTTTGTGGCCAGCAAGCAACTGGCGGTAATCAGGTCGACTACAGCAACCAGCTGCGTAGCTTGACGGAATGCATGACATTCTGCGCTGACACCCTGGCTTGTCGCGCAGTCACGTTCGACACCCGGTTCAACGATTGTTACTTGTACGATGGGTTCAACGGGTTCATGAGTGACTCCAACAAGGACATGGCTATAGCATCCCGACCAGTTGCCTCATCTACAACTGAAGCCCCAACCGAAGTTTCTACAACCACATCAGTGGCGGCGGCGTCAACTACAGCACCATCAGGTCCGCTCTCCTGTGAACAAATGACCGGCAGTGTTTATACCGGTCCCAACAAGAACAAGTTTACTATCAGTTGCGATACTTCCGCGACCGGTGAATCTATCTATCGACGGGATGAAGAAGATAGCATGCAGGGATGCGTGGATCGATGCGATAGGGAAAGCAGATGCATTGCTGTCAATTTCCTACCTTCTCCGTATTCTGAATGCGACCTGATTGAGTCATTCACTGGGACAAAATCTTCCCCTAGTACCGACTTTGCTCTCAAGATGCCTTCATCAGCATCAACCTCTGCGTCATCTGAGACTTCATCAACACTCTACACAAGCTCTTCAGCGTCGATATCGTCCGGGCCCCCAGAAACTACATCGTCATCATCGCCATCGACACTCACATCAGAGACTACGTCAGCGAGCACACTGGAGTCGCTATCACTTACAACTACATCAGCAAGCACACTGGAGTCGCTATCATTTACAACTACATCAGCTGTTACCTCTAAAGCAGCCACCTCACTATCAACAATGTTGTCGTCATCTACATCACTATCGCTTTCCCAAGACGCTCCCTCAGGGACTACATCGGAGTCGGCACTTCAGTCTACACTAGCGTTTACATCAGCTACAACCTCACTGGAGGTCATCTCATCATCAACTGAACTGTCAGCATCTACACTACCTGATCTTTCATCGTCGTTTTCATCAGAATCTGTATCAGAGTCTGCATCAGCTTCCTTGGAGCCAACCACCGTTGCAACAAGTACAGACTCACTGCACACCGAAACCACCAGCATCGAGATGTCGGCCTCCGAGACGTTGACGACTAAAGCATCCTCTGTAGAAACATCAACCTTGGAAACATCGTGCACTACAACCCCAGCCACCAAAATCCAATACACAGCCACCGACTCGAGCTTGAGCGATACCAGCCGTGTTTCCACTGAGATACAGTCCACATCAGATGCTTCCGCTTTGCCTTCGACCTCTTCAACTCCCCCTGCAAGAAACATTCCTACCCTTAGGGACTATGCCTTCACAGGCTGTTTGAAATCACTTGAGGGCTATCCATCCTTCACAGAGGTAGCAACTGACCCAAAAATGACCACCGGAAAGTGTGTCGACTTGGCTTCTGGAAGCAAGTACATTGGTGTCTATCAAGAGTAAGTTTTCCATTTTATGTCCTACTTGCCATGCATTCGAGCAGTTTGTATCATAGTTGTTGCAAACGACGCAAGTAGACTCGTTTATCCATTTCTGATCTATAAGTCCCCAAACTAATGTCTATCAGGACTTGTTATAAGGCCGATCTGCTTGATGATACAGAATTCATTATGGATGCAAGCTGCGATCTTCCATGTCCTGGAGATCGGACTCTGTTCTGTGGTGGTATTCTTGGGAGCGATCAAAGGCTTCTGCGTCGGGCGATTGCACCTAACCGTCTTTTGACCCTCTACAGCAAGGCGGCTTCCTCCTCCGACACCACATCGTCTGCAACCGCAACTCCCTCTGCTTCTTCCTTGCAGACTACGGGGGCCCAGACCGATAAAACAACTTCTGGATCAACTTCTACTTCAAGCTACAGTCAGACAGACTCACCGTATTCTCTTTCCTCCTTTACAACTAGGAGTGCTGGCTCAAAGACGCTTTCGACCTCTCACTCCATCATAGCAGAGACCACATCTGAGACTCGCCTCCCAACGTCCCTCTCTACCCCTACTGCCATCCACACTGCTTACTCGACTTTAACCATTAGTCATGCTTACACCAAGACTCAATTTGCCGAGACGGTAACCACTGTTACGTACACTACTGTCGACCCAAGCAATCCTGCATCTCTGATTACAACTTGTGTTCCGATTACCCTACTCTACAGCCCTTGCGGATGTAAGCATCAGGTGTACCCAACAGTCGATATGACAACTGTTGCTTGTACTCATGGAGGGGATGTTGCTACTCTGACAGTTCCAAAGGCTGCTTATGAGACTGGCAGTGCGATTTATAGACACCCGGTTGTTCAGTACCCTTCAGGTTGGGTTGGAGGACATCAGACAGACGCTGCCGGCAACGGTCACCCTGTCGTACAACCTACATCAGGTTTACATGGTGGTTCCACAGGCGGTAAGCCTGACAGTCCTTCTCTATCTCCAGGATCTGGAGACGGTTCCCATCCTAGCTACAAGACGTACCAACCCGCGGCCCATACTTCGGTTGCAGGATCAAATGATAGTCATCAACCAGGGCAAGGGAACCCAAAACCCTCCGTTCCAGCTGATGGCTCATCAGAGTCCAGCACGAAAACTCAGATGAACCCTTCGAAGCCTTCATCTTCAAAGAGCTTGACAACCGAGACAAGTATCTTGACAAAACCCCAACTGTACACCTCAGCCATTCCTTCCCAGTCACTTCATCGCCAGGGCGAAGCTCCTTCAGAGTCCAAAGAAGCGACCCATGCTACGGCAGTGGTTACTTCAGAAGCTCATAGATATGACCTCGCATCGTGGATTACGCTGACTGCGATTGTTGGAATGGCTGTATTCTTGTAAGACGTGCTGCCAACATGGCCAGCCTCTCACATTTTTGATGGGGATTATGTCTTTTTCTCAGTTGGTCTGATGATACTGGCTTGTCTAGGCTGATGACGACCGGCAGAGTTCTTAGGTTTTAATAGCTTTAAAAACATGACCGGTATTGTTTGTGAGAGACTTGTTGGTAACCAGATTAAGGCTGATACTACACATTTGTATATAGCTAAAACTATTATTTCTTGAATACATATTTATTAGCCCTAAGAACTGTGAGATGAGTGCTTACATTCGAAAGTATTGCTCCCTTCCCGAACACATTCAAGGCAAAGCCCGATCTTCCCGTTTAATTTCTTCATCCCGACATCGCGAAACGATCTATAATGTGGAAATATGGGGATGGTTGGCCCTTGGGCGTAGTTACAGGGATTGATATTCTCCCAGTGGACTGGAGCAGACATCATGTTAACTGCGGCATTTCATTCATTATGGTATATCTGCAGCTTTGCCGTCTTGGTACTTCCGGGGTAGTAGTTCCCAGCTTCATGGGGATTGGGTATTTGAGTGTGGCGGACGGCAGTATCCGTGCATCAGCGATTCTTTTGACTGGATCTAAAGGCCAAGAACAACAGCTAGCTAAGGTAGTACCAACAACCAACACACATTCTCATACCAGTATCCACGAATCATAAGGCCATTTGTTTTCTAGCGGTGTAAATATACAGCCTGGAAGGTTCATGATAGGCTGAGTGATGAGTATATGTATGATACAGTCTCATTCTCGCCTGACCAACACCCTTCGCACCCGGAGTTAATACGAGCCTAGAATATCCAGGATATTAGGTCCCGTTTCACTTTTGAAGGGCATAAAGAACTTACTAATGCTGCCGTATTTGTGCCTGGCCATCAACCTCTTCCAATGATACTGCACGTCGTTGGGCCTTTTCTGAATAGACCTGGGTCCGCCATGATGATATCTGGTCATTCCTCTTTGCACAAATCGGCCCCTGGCTTGTCAAATACTCAAAGACTATGGACATGCCGAACAAAAGACACGACGTCCAACAGCTTGTTGAAGTTCTTTGTTATCATATCCTACCTAGACAAGCAATAGCTGTTCTAGTAGTGGCGTCGAGAATTCTACGGCCATGGCTCGTGTTGAGGTCATCATGCGTCTCTAAAAATTAGGACAGCCTGACTTAAGCTTTAGGATAACCTTACCAAGTCTTAGGGAATAAATGCTTAACTATTTTTGTAAATGGGATTTTTACATACTGGTTGTTTTCTGATCTGCCCGCTGTTATAGGATAGAGATGGTGATCTGATGGAGAAATAATGATGTCATTGCCACCAATTCTCCCATGCCAATAAACAATGGTTAACGTCACAATGATACATCGATTTACGAAGGTTTAGATGTACAGTTGTATAAGAACGAGACTTGACATCTTGAAGAGCTTTAAGCATTACTTACGATGCGTCTGACCTTGGAAACACATTATTGAATCACTCTGTCATCATCAAAAGTCGACAAAAGCAACATCATCAAAATGCAGTCCATCCTTCAAAAAACAACAGGAATCGGACCTCAAGTCATCAAACCCGAAAACCTCCAAGGTCGCGTCGCCATTGTCACAGGCGGTGCTCTCGGAATCGGGTATGAAGTCAGCCGTGCCCTTGCTCACGCTGGATGCAAAGTCATCATGGTGAATCGGAAAGAAGAACAGGGCTCCAGTGCCATCGAAGCTGTTAAGAATGAGAAGAGTGACGCTGAAATCGAATGGAAAGAATGCGATATGGGAAACCTGTCCCAAATCCGCGATGTCTTTGGCGGATTCCGCAAATCTCTTGATCGGCTGGACTTTTTAGTACTCTCGGCCGGTATCAACACCAATCAGTTCGGACTAGACTCTGATGGAATTGACAGACACTTTGGAGTCAACTTTCTGGGCCATTTCTACGTTTGCAACCAATTGTGGCCACTTCTTCGCAGGACGGGCAACATGGAGAACACGCCTCCCCCTCGAGTTGTCTTTGAAGCGAGTGAGATGCATCGCCTTGCCCAGCTTTCGAATGTCCAGTTCAGAACCAAGGAAGAGATCAATGACCCGGATTTGGACTCGACAGCTCGATATAACCGGAGCAAACTTGCTATGATTCTGTTTGCAAAGTATGGATTGGCGGGTAGGGTTATCCAGCAAAACAAGGATAAGATCTATGCTCTATCCGTTCATCCTGGAGCAGTAAGTTCAGCCAATCGAATACCGAAAGTATACTAACCCCAGCAGGTCAATACTTCGATGCAGCAACAGTGGAAAGACGCCTACCCAGGTCTTACAGGCAAATTGTTGTCTTGGGCAATGCTCGCCATTGGAAGGGATGTTGAACAGGGATCTTACAGTGCACTCTGGGCGTTGACTTCATCTCGGATTGAAGAAGAGGATTTAAATGGCTATTACTTCATTGATCCCGACAAGGAGGGCAATGAGACTAGTCAAGCTTCGAACCCTGAGTTGGCCTCGAATTTGTGGGATTTAAGTACGAAGCTTATTCAGGAAACGTTGGGAAATGATGCACTTGTGGATTGGAACAGCTCTTAGTTTCCATACTCTTAGTTTTGAAGAGGAATTATATCGGGTATTTGTTAAAGTGAATGTAGTTAGCCGTCACCATGAATCTTCATGCTTGCGCATTCGTGTCCGCAACAGATTGAACATCTGCAGCCGTTGATCCCTTTCCAGGAAGTCTACCCTTTGCTCGAGCCCAGCACGCTCATCAGTACACCATATAATCTATCCAAAATTATCATTATCTTACCTCTGCTCTTTGCACCTCAGCAGCATCGTCACAGCTCCATAAAACAGAGGATATAGGCATGCGGCAACGATGTTCATCAGAATGATCTCATATTATAACATTGCGAACCTCGCTTATCGAAGCAAATCGATTCCGTTCATTCGAATGCTGTTGCAATAACTGTGCGATTATTATAAAATGAAGCTGGGTTGTCAGGCAGGTCAGAAGATAACCCGCACACTAAGAAGATATTGGCATGAATAGCTAAACAGTTAAACTCTAAGACTTTTGGTACATTCATCCTAATATTCATAACAGGCTTGTAAAATTCTTTACCTTAATGCCGCTTGTTTAGTTGTTCAACCCAGCTGCTTGTCTACAATAGCAGATATCCACCAACTACGCTGGAAAATAAGCAGGCAGTAAATGAAATGTGGGTCAGTTGCTCCGAATATATTTCGGCAACTTTTTCTCAGGATCTTCCAGCTCGGCCTTTTGATTGATAGTCAGTCCATAGGGCGCAGATTTATTCGGCCGTAATATGTAAGCGAGTTCGAAAAACAGCGCGCGCGTTGTGACCTCGGAGACATTTCCTAAAAATACCGGCTTGTCTGATTGGTCGGCGGTATGATAATTGCGCCGTGATCGCGAGAATCGGATCCGATGTGACTGGGGCAATTTCGGATCCGAGTCCAATGGACTCCCAATTGTCCCCGAAAGGAACACAAATATTACTTGATTTCCTGGTATAAATATTGCTCGATGTATCAATCTTCATCAACTTCTTAGCACTTTGTCTTTCTATCATTCAATCTCACTACTAGACCTGAACACTTAACTACCTATACAACTCTTGATTATCACCCAAAACTCTCTGAAAATGTCTGAATTAACAGCACTTCAATATACCCCCCTCCTCCTCAAAAGTTTCTCAGCATGGATTATTTATCTCGGCGCTTCACATATCGTCCAAGGAATCACTCAATTCCTCCCATCCGATAAACAAGCCAAAATCTCATCAGCGACAACCGCCGAAATGGACTCTCAGATCCGTTTTCTAGGCGCATCATTTATTGGCTTCGGTGCTGCTCTAGCCTGGACCTCGTTCGATATCAAGGAAAGAGTCGTACCCCTCAACATTCTTATGGGTACTTTAGCATTAGGTGGCGCTGCGAGGGTTTTGTCGGGGATGATTTTTGGGTATGGAGTTCCGTGGACCAAACATGCGACTATTACGGAACTTGCTGTTCCACCTGTGGTTTATTGGTTTGGAATTCGAAGTTATCTGTAAGAACTTTGTGTGGACGAGGTTGCTGGACTTATATAATGCCCCCCGTGTAATGGTGTCCACGTATTCTTCTTTATGTATTTTGACTTCATAGAACTGGGACCGAACTCTACTTAGGCGTCTTCTCTCATTTGAGACTTTGGATGGTTTACTCATCTCATGGATAAAGTTACAAACATGACCAACAAGAGCGATGTAAAGCTAACTTGTGAACGATATTGGCAATCTCTTGAGCTTAAACAAGAAAATAAACTCTATCTATTTTAAAGTATATGCGCTGCCTGATCAGAAAAGACTATCCTCCTAAAATAGGAATTTAATAAAGTTCACATCAAGAAACCTATTCCATCAGTCAGAGGGTATTTCAATCTGCGTACAACATTCCTTCCTCGAACTAAATTACTCTCCATCTTATTCCTTCCAACTGAACATTGATGCAATCATCAAAAAGACCATCATGAACCTCTATTCGCCATCTCAGCAGACTCAAAAGCTCCACCATGAGGTGGTAGACAAATACAACGCCCACTGCCATGGCATCCAAGATACCTGGCAATCACTCACAATGCACCAAAGGCAAAAGTGCGTCGAAAGTGTCAAGGTAAAATTCGTCTCAGATGATGGAATCGTGACAGAGTTCCCGTCTGGCTATCGAAGGTATGATAACAGCTTGACCTATAGGCAAGATGATACGTGTTGCGTGTATCCGCACTACTCGGGTTGGCGTAGATAGCTAATGCGTTGGAGTATTGTTCCGGATAATAGGTTTTATGTCCAATGGCTTCTTTCTCGATTGCTTGAAAAATAGTCTGATTAACTTCAGAGAAAGTGCCATTCTGAATATCGCCGGTAACATGGTGCCCAGAGTGCGTCACCATATCTTGATTCACGAATTGCATTTACGTATAAGTTTGACCAGAGCTCAACAACAGGAGTCCACTCGGTAGGATGGAGAAGTTCGCTTATAGGGAGATCCAGGAACAGTTGCTCTACTAACTTCGTGTTTTGCATGCTTGTGTTTATCTAGAGTGTTAGCATTTTGAAGAGTCAGGACCAGGATACGGAGCATATACCTCGGAGAAACAATGCTCTTCAATGACGGACACTATACTGAGAGGATATCAATGAACTGAGTTTAATCAAGAGGTGAGGAAAAGAACATCTGGTAGGATTACATTTATAGGTCAAAGTCTGTAGGGTTCTAATTATGGAGACGCCATTACTTATGTGGAATATGTAATAAACCAGCCGACTTCAACACGGCGAGATTTAATGCATTCCCTAGCGGTATCACTTAATTATAATCGATACTTTTTAATTAAATAGTCTTTATTGCTTAAGGGATCTTCTGCAGTCATAGAGCAACCTTCAAGACAGTCTTTATTAAAGAACTCTACAGGCCAGAGAGTTTGTGTTTATCGACTCACCCCCTGTAGCTTTTAAACTTACAGCGGTCTTAGGAGGCATCACAAAAGGGAAAAGCAGCACTAATGGTGACATAAAAACGAAATAATATACCAAGTAATTTATTTACTCTCAAGAATTGAATATGTACAGTTCCATACTAATACGCAACCCAAGTATCAATACAGAAAGAATGCAAAGACTTCTCTAACTCCTGACTGCAACATCTAGGCATTGTTGTGAATGAGAAGGTTAACAGTGCCGCTGGGAACACCAGAAATTCTGTTCTTTAGCGCAATAGAAGCCAAATATTCACACATACCATTGGCACTTCGTCCAAGACCCATGAAGTAAGCACCAAGACCAACAACATGAGGGGTAGCCATTGAAGTACCAGAGTAGGTATTCCAGCCGCCGTTGTTCCAGGTGCTGAGGATGTTCTCTCCAGGTGCAAGCAAGTCAAGAACCCGGCCGTAGTTGGAGAATGAGGCAAAGCCATCAGATGAAGTTGTAGCGCCGACGGTGCAGACGCTGGACTCGGAAGCGGGGGAGACGTTGCTGGCGTCGGTGTGGTCGTTCATGGCGGCGACGCCCATGAAGATTCCGGAGCGGACAAGGTTGGCGGCGGCGTTGTCGAAGGCAGTTGATTTGGGGCCGCCGATGGACATGTTGACGACGAAACCCTTGGGGCAGCCCTTTCGGGTCTTGGAGTCGTTGAGGACGAAGTTCATGCCAGCAACAATTTGGGAGCTTGAAAAAAAAAAAAAAATCAGTCTCGTAATTTGTCGAAGCTGGTCTGGCTTGACTTACGTAGTTCCCCTCATCTGGTTATCAAGGACCTTGACGGCAAACAGCTTCACCTGCTTAGCAACGCCATAAGTCTTAGAACCAATAGTTCCAGAGACATGAGTACCGTGGCCATGGTTATCGGTGTTGCTGTTGTCAATGTAATTGGCCAGGAAAGTAGCACGACCCTCAAACTCCTACAGATAGATGGTTAGCCATTAGATAAAGACGTTACATCGGGTTTCAAGCTTGCTCACCGGATGGCTGGTTAGAATACCAGTGTCAATCACGTAGGCGCAAACCCCCTGTCCAGCAGTGGAGTCGTAGGTGTATGTTGAACTACCGGGGTTCTTGTTGGAGAGACGAGAAATGCCCCACGTGGCACCGGTTTGAGATTTGAAACCACCGGCTGTGTAGATGGCGTCTTGCTCAACGTACTCGACCTAAAGATCATCAGCACCACGCAACTTCATCCCAGCAAAAAAAAAAAAAAAAAAAGAAAAACTCACAGCAGGGTCATTTCGCAGAGCATCGACGTCTTCCTGGGTAAAACTGCCAGCAAAGCCATGGAAGACGTGATGGAATCGATGATCTGCCTTGTCTGCAGCACCAGTGATGACATCAGATGAAGTAGAAGAAACTCTCATGCCATCAGCGAGCTTGACGATGAATTTTCCTTCAATAGGAGTTCCATCGCGAGGCTTGAGGAGGGGAGCGGGTTCTGAACGCTTAGCTGGTGCAGCGAAGGTGAAGGGCAAAAGAGCGAGAAGAGGTGCGAAACGCATGGTGTCTGTGCGATAGATAAGGCTGATCTAAAGAAACGAATGAATAAAAAGGCTTCCTCTTACTTAGATATGTACAAAGATGTTAAGCTATAGTGACGAAAAAGAAAACACTCTCGTAAAGGCGGCCAATAAAGTCTTTATACTGATCAACATTAATTTAAGGGGTCCTGTATCCCAAGAGGTTTGTCGGGTTCACTAGGGGCCTCACTAGGAATGGCAGCAGTTTCCTTGTTTGGAGATGCATTTACCCGGAGAATTACATTCTAGATTGATCGAGATAGCCTGATCCGACCGTTAGACTAAGAGTAGACACATGTCACAGACCCATGGAAATTCTGATTAGCTTGTACTTGTCATCCCATCTTCCCCTCTAGATCCTGTCTACTTGTTTCAATTCCGAGCTTGTCTTGCTAGTTTTCTCAGCTCATGGACTATATTAGACCAATCGCATTCGGTCAATTCTCCGCTCTAGGTTATCTGTCCTTGTTTGAGTGAGTGCCGGGTAGCCGGGCTCACGTTTGTAGTCCAGGAACCCTGACCTCGTGTTAATATATCCGAAGGGCTGGCATGTATGACATGGACCATGAGGGTTTCTAGTCTATCCCTTAAAGGCTGCAAGGCACCGCTTATCTTGTAAGACACCGTTTGAGTAACATCAATAGCGGAATGGGAAGGTGACTTGAGTTCAGTCACAATCAGCTTAGTTGTGCAGATCATGCTTATCAGAGAATCTAAACGGGTTGGAGGTTACTTATTTTAACGACGGAGATGACTTTGAATCTTGAAAGGGAATAGGGAGTTGCTGGGGTTGACCCTTGTCGTTTTTTATCAAGAATGCCATATGAAGGGCCTCCTATTGGCTATTGTGGCACTGACCAGCTACTTTCTGCCTCATAAGGTGGTATTGGGCATGAGGCCTGATTTACCCTTAATTTAGGCATAGTGTCAGAAACATTTGGCCGACGGATAGTGATCCTTAGTGCAACTGCCATGTAAACGAAACGCTTCCCTTGTTATCAGGGTAATTAATGTCAAGATAGTTCACAAGCTACCCTAGGCTTGTTTCTGATTAATGATATTAGAATGGCAAAACACATCATGGGTTTATACGCACGCAATCCAAGTCGTAAAACATCTTAGGATGCCGTATTTCTTTGGGCGTATTTACAAGCCACAGATAACGGGGCGCTGCCACAATTACTGTGTGGCGCGTGCTTTCCCCGCCCTTTCCTTTGATCTGCCTGTAGAACCTCAATCTGTACAGAGTACCAATCTGCAACCTACATAGTATTGACAGGCACCAAGACCGCCAACATGGAAGCGTCCTCTTCAGAAATGATCAAGGAGCTTCACAGCGACCTGGCACGTAAGTATCAATTACACGGTCCCAAAGTCGAAGCAGCATGGCGATCCTTCACGAAAGCTCAACGCGCCAAATGCATGAAAGCTGGCTCAGCCGACGGCGTCGTTCTCAAGCACTCAAAGGATACATCCCTCGGCAACGTGTACAAATTCATTCCCGAATGGAACCTCCAAGATATCACAGACCCAAACTCAGACCTCTTGCTTGACATTCTCAAGTATCGAGCTACAAAGTCCCTCTTTGAACAGTACAGCATGGGCGTCAACGGTAGCGAAGGAGATCTTCATCTTATTGATGAAATGCAACGGAAGAAGGGCCTCTACCATGCTCAGTCTTTTAAGAACTGTTATACTTACTTCTATGATGAAAAATATGGTGAATCTTTTGAAGTTGTGCCAGAGCATCTTGAGGAGGTTATGGCAGGCCTACGCGTCGCCGTCGAGCATGGTGTGCTTATCCCGCAATCCATCGGAGAACTTGTTCTACAGCGACAGATAACTCTTCTTCAACTACTCAACGTCATGGTTGAGGATATCCTTGATGAAGGGTCTACGACTAGAAACCGAGGCGGACCAAAAAAGCAATCTAAGAACGCACCACTTTCCAACGCCACCGCCGCTGAGGCACCGACTGCCAAGCTGACCTCTAAGGACATCGCTTCTAGTGCCCTCGACCAAAAAGAATCCCTAGAAGAGTATCTCTCACTCCTACGCACCGAGCCCACTGTTCTTTGCCCCGAAGTCAACTACCAATTCTTCAGCCGCCCTGAGCTTGTGCGCGACGAGAAAGGCCGATCACTACCAGTCCATACCGATAAATACGTCGGCCCAGCTGTTTTTGAAGCAATTCACCAAACAGTCCAGGGCATTTCAGTCTGGGAGTCCATCACAAACCTTCTCGACCTTCTTGAGAAGCCTTCGACAGACAAACTCTATAAGTCCACAGTCCTACAAGAATTATCCAACCTGTGTCATTTCGAGTATGCCCGTTGCCAAGCTCTCTTCAAGCGCCAGGTTTCAACTGGAACAGGATCAAAGTGGTTTAAACGGCTTTCCAACGTTTACGATAACGCGGGCAATGCCAAGGTCTCAATGAAAGGAAACCCAGAGGAGCTTACGCGGACAGACCCTCAACTTAATTACCTATTGAGGCTCTGTCAGCCTGAGACTACCGTCTCCAAGGCTGTCGAGTGGATGCAAAAGCTCAGCGATCTTTACAAAGCTCATCCCTTGGAACGAGAAAAGATTGCAGAGAGAGAAGCTCGTACACTCAATGACGTCGCTGCAATCGTTGCATTCGTCCAAGATCTGTCTTCTGTTTTCTCTTTACCTTCATCCTCACGGAAAAAGGGTAACTTCTTGGTTTCTGGCCTCCAAAGCCTTGACGTTGAGCTGAACCAGATCAAGAAAGATGTCGATCTTCGAGATTTCGCGACACCTATTGATAACCTCCTTGAGCCTGGTATGGCTGCCAAAGCACTTGAATCGCTGGATCAATTCATCAAAGAAAGAACAGGCACGAAATTAGGATTTCTCTACCAAGATGAGGTAGAGAAGGCTTTGAAAAATGTGGAGGAGCAGTATCAAAAGGCCAAGGACAAGAATGACAAAACAGTATTTGTACCTATCACGACTCCCCAAGACCCGGCGGAACGAATCGAAAGTCGAAAACAGAAGGAGAAAACTCGTCCAGCCCATTCATCCGTTTACGCCATCACGCCTACTACCGACGCTGAACCGGACAAAGTACCAATCCAGGCCGAGAAAATGAAAGTCAGCTCAGCGACTGCTCAGGTCTTTTCTACTCTTTTCGATAAGTCAAAATCGCGAGGCTCACTCAGCTGGTCTTCCTTTGAGGCAGCCATGTCCGAGTTGGGATTCTCGATTCTTCCTGGATACGGATCTTCCCATAGGTTCCGACCTTCCGAGGGAATGGGTCAGAGGCCTATTAACATTCATCGACCTCATGAGTCGCATTTCGAAGGAAGTCAACTTCTCGTTCTGGCTACTCGGTTGAAGCGGGTATATGGATGGAGTGAAGATTCGTTTGAGACTGAGAAGTAATGTTGGGTATTTAAGACTTGTTATTTCCAAGGGACCCCGACTGGGAATGGATCACGAAATAGCCTAATATGAAATCAATCTAGTTTCCTCATCCCTGCTATGGCTACGACTGGCCTGAAGCTCGTTGTTTATAGATACCTGTCAAAACATGGTCAGTTATAGTCCATTTCTTACACGAAACTTGCCAAGGGAAATTATACCGTCGAGAACAGTTTGGAAGACATTTTTAACTTGGCTACTATCGCGAGCCGATATTTCAACGAAGGGTAATTGGTTATCATCTGTTCTTGTAAGTATCACGACCTCAATCCCTGCCTAATAAAGCTCAACTTACCAGCGAATTTCTTGCCCTCCTCAGTACTAACAACCCTTTTCCCCTTCAGATCGATCTTATTGCCCACGACCAAGATATCAAACTCGCCATAAATATCATCAGCATGACCACGAACCTCTTCCAGCCAACGAGGTGCGTCCTTAAAGCTCTGTCGGTCAGTAACGTCGTAAACGATTATTACACCATAGCATTCCGTGTAGTAATTCGCAAGGGCGCGGTATCGTTCTTGGCCGGCGACGTCCCAGATGCTGAGCTTGATGGTCTTTGAGTTACACTGAACCATCTTGATGTAAGGTTTTATGCCGATTGTTGTTTTGGTTTCTGTGTGGAATTTGTTGTCGATGAATTGGTTCACCAGAGAGGATTTTCCACTCCTGGTGTTTCCGAGCATAACGACTGGTGTTTGTTAGTAAGATATCGTAATTGCCAGGGAAATGCTTCATGTACTTTTCCAGCGGTGCTGTAATCGAAGTTAGTTAACATGTTATGTAGATAATGAGGAAATACAAACATCATATCCCAAAGCCGACATTTTGTTAAGATGATGCGATGAAGTCTCTTGAATGTTCGGTTGACAATATTGCAAAGCTGTTTATTAAAGAAAACGAAATGCTGGCTTACCGCTTGTTAAAAATGATCCCGGACAAACAAAGATCCAGTCGCTTATTAGTGTGATGTAGGCGAGGCCGCGCCTAGCCAGGGTCCGATAATCCTATAATCTTGACTCAGTGGCGCAGTTTCTATCTCTGCCAACCAAGTCATCGAGTTCTGGTTGCTGGCTGATAGTTTCTGGTTGTCCACTGTCTGATCGCATGTTACGTAGGATGACCTTCCCCTGAAAGTCGGATACAAGCGGGAGCTAGGAACCGCGGAAACCGATTACGATATGACCAATCACT
The DNA here is from genome assembly GCA_012977745.1 of Fusarium anguioides. Lineage (NCBI taxonomy): Eukaryota > Fungi > Ascomycota > Sordariomycetes > Hypocreales > Nectriaceae > Fusarium > Fusarium anguioides. Next base: position 94,314 of record JAALXK010000369.1, on the reverse strand, counting down.
ACAGAGAGAAGGATCTGTGGCTGAAGTATCAGTCTTAGCGTGAAGATCAATAACGGGTGATACTATGAAATTAGAGAAAGTGGTTCTAACTATCGACTGAAAAGATTCTGAGCGATCTGTGGACAAAACTTCAAAAGGCATTTAACACAATGTAAATAATGACTTGAGAAAACAAGCCATCGCAAACCCTGCGTGTGATACCTGTTACCTTCTATACTGATCCTGAACTGGTGGCAATGGTCTTGAAGGTATAGAACGAGGAATACCGCATCTCTTAATGGTGACCCTTGATGGAATAGAATTTGAAACAAAAATTAGTATCACATATATAAGACGTATCGATATGCCAAGTCCAGTAAGCCAGACATATTTTCACAAATATTTGGCAAAGAAATAGACTTACGTACATTCAAGATGGTCCAGATATTCTCTCATCCCTCCATAAGGACATCCAACATACTCCCCTAGCCAGGCATCCATACTGTTCCTCCTCGAGAGAATGCCAATGCTCGTGAGTATTTCTAATAAGAGCATTCACACAGACATCGTTACCATCAGCATCCTTGAGCTGTTTGACGCTACTTCGTCTTTCCCAACTTCCAAGAGGACTATTGTTGACAAGGTCTGAGGCAAAGTCTTTCAGAACATTGAAGACTTCAATAGTATGGTGTGGTTATTGGTTGTTGTCTTTGTTGAAACAGAAAGCTGTTGTGAGGCTTGGAGCCATGAGGGCTGAGGACTTGATTTTGGGTGGTTGCTTCCAGCTCCATACAGTAAGTAGCTCAAGTAGTTCGTTTATTTTGTTTTGTAAGTAGTCGAGAGGACACGAGAAGACTAATAATAATTCCAGTAGGGAAGAGGACAAAATGGGACTTTATAGAAGATTTTGATGACTATAATGAGGCTGGGTCATGAGATTATGATGGACAAGAATAGCTCAGATTGTACAACCACAACTCTCGATTTACATACAGAATCCATCTCATATCTAGCCGCAGTAATATCAGAAGTGATACCAATTGTCTTGAGATACCATGTCTGGGGACAATCCGACAAGTAAAAAGCATTTTTTAGCATTGATGACCTGCCCCGCACTATATAAAAGCTTAACGCTATTGATCTATAAAGAAGTTGATAATACTGCACGTGGGAAAATCGCACTGCAATATGCGGCGTTGTTCTCTTGCATAAAGTCTTTAGGTATTTATCGCCAGAGGCTTGACAGAAGTCATATCCCCCAAATCTGGCAAAACAGGGATTGCTTTTTCTGCCTTGGGCTGTCTATGTTCCGCATTTCTATGTCAAACCAATGACAGTATCCGGAAAGCCCGCGTGTGCTTACTTCATGCTCTCAGCGGGGCTCGTAAGATATCTTCAGCTCCAGGCAGGACTCTTTCAACCTTCATCCTACAAACTTGTGACTTTTATCTTCTCTTCTTGACCCAAAATGGTACAACGCAAGTTTCACCTTGTAGACGATTTCGTCTCTCACAAAAAGGACGATGAAGTCCCCATATCTCAAAAGTGGCAAGCTTGGGAAGCAGCGCATCTTTTCCGTGTGAATTCTATTATCGATAGCCCAGATGGAGACGTGGAGCTTATTTCCTACGGCTGCAATAATGGTGATGGGAATTCACTCAATTGCACGGAAACATGCTCCAATGCGACGCTCATGTACGCTTCACCTGAGAGTCTCTGGAATTGCATGACGCTTGCAACGTTGGGCATGTTATCTGGTGATACAATTGATCAACAAAGTGAGGAAGAGATGGATGAAAAGTTCCATTTTGGCAGCGTTGAGAAATTTCGTAATCTCAATGTTTTTGGCAACGTAAGAGATTGCGCTTGGGCTTCGTGCACAGAATCGACGTTTGCAAACTGCACAAGCAGTCTTCAACCGTTCAAGTCTAGTCTTATCTCTTCAGACAACATTGCCGAGTTTGGAAGAGTTATGACTGGGCCATATTGTCAGGATGCAAGCGCTGGTATATCTGCCGATATTATAGGCCCTGCTGTAAGCAAAACCCAACTGTCTACTTTATTACACGTACTAAAAACACTTTATAGGTCTTTTCAGTATATGTTATCATGCTTGTTCTCGTTCTTTTCCTCGCATTCTTCGTCAAACTCACAACATCCTGGATCCAGACCTTTGGCCGTATAGTAACACCTTTTCGAAAAGACGCTGAATTTCGCAAAACTTGCGAGGAGTGGCAAAAAGCACTTCGAAAAGCTCGTCTCGCCGATGGATCACATGAAGCGATGTTGGACTTTCAAGATTCCCAGGCCATGTTCACGATCATGGTATCAGTTCTAGCCCTCGTGTTATTCAGTCAGGACAGCTTGGCGGCGTTAGTCAACAAGACGACACTTTTCTCCTGGCTTCTCAATCATAGCGTCTCACAGGGATTCCTCACGGCAAGCATGTATCCTACTCTATTGGCGCACGTGGTTATCATTCAAACTGGAAAGCGCCGCTTCTATACCCCTTATTTTGTTGGCCTTTCTTGGCTTCTGATGGCCATGGTCACAGAATTACAGAGGTTTGACAAAAGCCTTGTTGAGGAACGTCTCAAGCAGAGTTCGAGAGTCGAAGCTTGCGGAAATATGCCTGGTCCTATGAGCTTCTGTCAGGGTCTTAAAAAAACGGATACCTACGAATTCTTTCCCCTCACTCTCGCTAGCCGTTTTGTTGTCCACGGCATTGTATTTTGTCTTCTCATCGACTGGATCGTGGACTTCAGGAAACGATCTGCTCGTAATGAACTCAATTCTACCCCAATTGTCGAAAAGGGACAAAATGCCACACTCGCCAAGCCCAAAGGACCAGGTCTATTTTTGAGCACATTTTGGGCATTTGTTGAGATTATCCTTGTTGCCATGACATGCGTTGGGCTGCGCGAGATAGTTGCCCTTCGTAATGCGCATAAATCTGATCAGGGAATATCTTTCGAGAGGTTGGGACCGTTTGCTATATGGTTTCCAGTTATATGGAAGTTTATTATCTTTAGCATTTGTAAGTGATTCCAGTTTCTCTTAAAGAATGATCTTTTACTAATTTGAGTAGTTGGTGGACCTCAGCAGATGGAAAATGAGAAGCAGCAAGACAAGGAGGATTAGTTGCATGCCCTAGCCAGATTTTAAGCAAGCAATGCGGCGAGACAGAGATGTTGGAAAGAATGAAAGTAATACTATCTCTTTAAAGGGTATGGATACGGTCACCGGGAAATTCAAAGATGATCTCACATGCACAAAGGGAGTCTGTCTTGATAGTAAACGAATGTATGAATTATGAAAAAAAAAGGTATGCTATATTAATATCCCCCAGTCGATCTCAGATTGACCAGGACACCAAGAAGAGTAATGCCCCTAGGACGCGAACGTCATCAACTACAAGCAGTTATTTAAAGAAGGATAGCGACAAAGGCGGGAACAAGTGCGGCAGCACTGAGAGCCAACTTGCCAGCGCCACTGACAATCATAGGAACACCAGAGGGTGTGTTGCTGGAGTCAGAGGGGCTGGTAGGGCTGCCACAACCTGAACCATTGCACTGGGAGCCACCGTTGGAGCTTCCACCGTTGGGAACGGTAACCTTGGATCCAGGAGCGGGGACAACAGTGACGGTCTTGGGGCCAGAGGGAGAACCACCACCGATGGCACTAGAGTTGGACTTTCCACCAGTGACAATGCCAGTAGTGACATGGGTCTGGGGGCACTTGGATCCATTGCAAGTAGGCATAGTCTCAGCCGTGCAGTTGTTAGGTGTACCCCAAGACTTCTCCCAAGGCTTGAACATAACCTCGCCCTGCTTGCAGGCCTCGCAGTCGGCAGGAACATAGAAAACATCGCGGTGCTCCCAGTCATGGCACTCCTGAGCCAGGTAAACAATCTGGTTGGCGCAGTTTCCACCGGAGCAGAACTTGGGAACGTATTGGCGACCGCCTTCGCAAGAGCAGGCCTCAGAGACGTAGACCCATTGGCCGTCACAGTCGCTACCGCTCTTCTCAACGAAGATGTAAACGACGCGGCTGTCTGACTGGGAGAAGCACTTTCCGTTGTAGCAGACTACAGCAGCAGTGACGGTCTGAGTGGCGGTGGAATCAGCGGCACTGATGACGGTAGTGAAAGTGGTGACGAGAGTTGTCTGGTCGGTGACAGTAGCAGTGACAGAGTCAGTAACAGTGACAGCGGGAACAGCAGCGACGTAAACAGTGAGAAGACGACCGTTAGGAACAGCACGGGCTTGAAGCCTGTTAAGACGAGTCTCACCACCGCAGAACTGAGAGTCATCACCAGGGCACTCAATATCACACTGGTCGATGTCGACGCGGCTGGTAGTGTTGGCAGGAGCGGAATCACCACAGTAGCAGTCAGTGTCGTAAACACCGAAGAATGCACGACCGGTGCAGAGAGCAGCGCAGCGATCGAGATCCATCATGTTGGAGGTCTGGGCGAGTTCGAAGGTGGGGAAACCGGCGGTGGAAGAGACACAGCCGAAGAGGGTGAATGCATCGATTGAGCCAGGGAATCCAGCGGCGGAAGTGGCGGTTCCTGAGGCAGCGGATGAAGTACCGGTGGTGGTTCCGTTGATGGGAAGGGTTGTGGTCTCAGTGATGGTGCTGGTGCTGGTTTGAGTGGTTGTAGTGGTGTCTGATCCAGTGGGAATATCTGTCTCAGAGCCAGTCTCGGTGCCAGTAGCAGTGTTTGATTCAGTGGCAGTCTCAGTGTCGGTAACTTGAGCGCCGGTGGGAACGGTGAAAGTCTCGATGCCAGTCTCGGTTCCGGTCTCGGACTCAGTCTCAGTGACAGCATCAGTACCAGTCTCAGTGGCAGTCTCAGTACCAGTAGCAATCATAGTATCACTGCCAGTCTCAATAGTAGTAGTAGAGCTTCCAGCAGATGCAGCAGCGATGCTAACATCGGCAACATCCAACTGAACAGGCTCAGAACCACAAGACTGAACAAACTTGATCTCAGGGTTCTCTCCAGTGACTTCAGTAGGGTTGCTGTTCTGCTGAGTAAATCCAGAGTTGGCGGCGAGGGGCTCAGAGTAAACAGTCTTGCCATCGTAAGTGACATCGAGAGTGCAACCTTCATCCGCGCGCTTACGGCCCTCAATGACCTTGCTAACCTTGATGCTGAACTTCACGCTGACCAGGTTGCTGTTAGAGAGCTTGGGAAGAGAGCCCTGGGCGGAGAAGAAGGCAATCCCGTTGGCAGCAGCCTGCATGCGACTATTGATGTTGTCAGAATAATTCGCTAGATATACGTTTGTCAAACTTACACAGCAGTTCGGCCACCAGGACCAATGATGAAGTTAGTACCGGGACCAAGGTTGGCAGAAGTAAGATCAACAGGCGAAGAGGAACCACTGGGAGTAGGGGACTCTGAAGTAGAAGACTCGGTAGTAGTCGCCGAAAGAGTGGAAGGCTCAGAAAGAGAGGTAGTCGCCTCGATGGAGGAGGTTGATTCGACAGCAGGAGCACTAGAGTTGGTGAAGCGAGTGAACTTCTGACCCATAGTACTCGAGGCAGCAGCCACGAGAAGAGCGGCGGAGAAGCGCATGGTGAAGAGATTAGCGAGTGAAAGATTAAAGAATGACTGTGTTAGTTAAGAAACGAGTGTGAGATGCAATGAGCGGATGAGATGTTAAGAAAAGAGGTGATGTTTGATGGCTATATATACATGTCTTCAATGGAGTCGTGTGCGGAGTTGATCTTTGGCGACGCATATCTACCGGGTTGTTGGTAACGGTCTCGAACATGTTTCTCGTATACCAAGATTCCTTCTTCATGAAACAAAGAATTGAATGAATAAAAGTCTGAGACATTCGTCAAGAGAATTCCTTGTAAAGCCCTTTTCTGTCCAATAGACGTTGATAGCTTGGAATGCACGATATGTGAAGGGCAGTAGTTGGACCACTTTTTTAAACGGCGTAAGTCTTATGGGGTCAACATTTGTTAAGGGATACTTTAGTCTGTCACGCAAGTGAGCCAGGTTTAAAGTAGCGCTAATCAACACTCCATAAGTCATTTACTGTCTTAGAATCGGTCAACCCTATACCTTGGGAAATTGACTGTTTGCATTACGTCGACTGAGCGAATTATTGCGGAATGTAGACATTGTTTTTCTCGTGTTGTGCATCGATCCTTCCGTTGCTTTGATCGATATCAGTCAACTTCACGATCCAAAAAGGAACATTTCCTTGAAATGTGAAATTGAATCTAGTATTTGGACCCACGATCTAACTCAAATCACGGAGCTTTGAACAGTTATTGCTAAGATCCGACCGCCCCTCATCAAAACAAACAAGCTTTTGAAAAATGCATTTTCTGGATCAATCGTGATTATGAAAAGTAAGTCTACGTCGTAGAATTATAGCCAATTTGAACCTGACTCGCATCTTCGCAGGACGGATTGTCATGAAGAAAGCAATCGGGTGATCACGAGGATCGTGTCAATTCAGCGCCTTATGCCTTGTCTACTACATTACATGAAAACAATAACTGGGAGCATTACGTTAGAATAAACCTCAAGTACTAAGAAAGGACATTTTCACGTAAGAGGCATCTTTCTTGTAGGCGTATGAACGAATTGCTCAGGCAGTCAGATTTGACTGTAAAATATCCCAAACTACCCTATAGAAGCCTCCTTTCTAAGCTAACCCTCAACGCTCCACTCCTCAATAACCAGCACCCCTGGATTCGGCGTCATCCGAATTATCCACCCGTTGTTGGCGTGGCTGGTCACTTGGTCGCTGCTGGTGCAGGTCCCTGGGGCTTGGGAGGTGGAGGCAGGGGAGGAATTGGTCTGGGCTTAGGCCGAGGTCCCATCTTAAGCTTCGTAGTAGAATCGATGTTTTTTATTAGATGTTTGAGCAAAGAGCTTGCTGTACTTGCGCGAGGATAGTATTTAGAAGTGTTGTTTTTGCTTTTGGGTAATGAAAAGAAAGAGAAACGTTTGGACACGAGGAGCTGGGTTTTATATACTTCCAGGATTACTTGATTCGGAGTATAATCGTGGGGTTTACGCTTGTTTTTACTTGCCTTTTGTTGTGAATAAAACTATGTTTGTGTGCCAGGACTTGCTTCACGTCTCTGATCCTCTTAGTGAGCCACCGCTATGAGCCTGTGCTACATACACCAACTCTTTCAAGAACCACTGCCTTAGTTATGTGATATAGATCCATTTTGTTTCGCAAAGATGAATATGGGTTTAATGTTTGTCACAAGGTCACATGAGTTATTCACGTCTATGTAGGTTCGAGTCAGTATATCAGATTTTAGTTAAGATTCGTGATTAACTATCTCAACATGAAATACAACCATGCTCGAATAAATGCCAGGTAAGCCCGGAGGCTAGTTGGGCTGTATCTAGCCTAGTACAAGCTCTTCAACCTATCGTCAAGGCCCTGTCCAAACGCACTGATTCTTACTGATAACAACCCCCCCAATTATTTCGGGCCGTTGAGTGTTACCGTCCCTTCTGGACCAGCTTTAATCAATAGTGATTAGTTATTCAAGGATTAAAAAGGTGTTTTTGAAAAGAACAGAATACATTGACTTGGTCACTCTTTGTTATCGGCGTGGTACACGTCCCAGGCAAACCAATCGAACATGACATCAAATGGCCGTTTCAATCCATGCGGCTCTCCTCCCACTGACCCAGCAGAATTGGTAGCAGAAGGCCCTTGGCTCACAGCCTCATGTTCTCCTGTTAACTGTCCATTCCCCGAAGGTAGGACATCTGCAGGTAGCCATTCGAGGTAGTGCTCCAGGTCCACTCCAATCTCCTCACCAAGCTCCATCTGCATTTGCTCAATAGGTATTGTTGGTGCACTGTGAATCAATTCACTAGCCTGCCCAGTCGTAGCCATTCCCAAAATATCGGGTCTCTCAACGTGCATCTGCGCAAGGCGTAGGAATACCGTGGCTACTTTCTCAAGTCGCTCACATAGTGGAGCTAACATTTGTAACTGACCTCTCATAGCTGCGTAATACGAGACAGTGGTTGATAAGAGGTCGATGTCATGTTGAATAGTCGTCGCGCTAAGTGAGGTATGCTTTCGCACCAAGTTCTCAAAAATGATGAAATATGGAATGAATGGAAAGTATAGTAAGTACCTGTTCGCCAAAATGTTAAATAAGTCACCCAGTGGAAGGTTTTATATACCAGATAACGCCATTGTAGACAGACGTCCAATTGGAGACCATTGAAGGCAGAAGGAATATAGCCTCACGAGCAGCTTCGAGTCTCAAGCCTGTTGATGAAGGATCTGACTTGAAGAGAACCATGATGACGTGTAGATATTCGAAGTTGCTGGTGCTCATGCCGAGTGTCATCTGGCGTATCTGCGCAGGAGTTGAAGACTCCCTCTCGCTTTCAAGAATATCCGTCAAAGTCTAGTAGCATATCAGCCTCTTAACATTTTGACATTGCATTCATCTGCTGTTACCTTTTTTGTTCGAGTATGCCATTCACCAAGTTGGTGTTTCAACTGCTCTAGGCCGTCCGTCTGTCCTTGATTCATTGCATCAAGCACATATCCTTTCATCTTGGCAAGTTCCATGCGCGACAGAAACATATTAGCCCCGAAGATAGTCGACCTGACTTGTTTAGCTACATCAGGAGAGTCATCGTGAGGTTTATATCTCATTAAATGCTGCATGTCAGGTAATGGAACATGAGAGTACAACGCCGATGGAAGAAAACATGGTCGACCAAAAGCAAGAGAACATGACTTGTCAACAGCGAAAAGAACCCAGAACAGACTCAGTCTCCTTTGTCGGGTCGTGAAGTCGGGACCTGACGGTGCGTGAAGACCTAGCGCTTCAGCTTGTCGGCATGCATGACCGACCAACATCCATGATAGGTTCGGCGAAGCATAATCTTCCCCATGAATAGCCAAAAGAATGAGAGTCTGGAGGTTTATCTCATGTGGTTCCAGAAAGATACTGCTATCGTTGAGCGCTAGCTTCATGTTATGCCGAAACTTCTGAGCCTTGGCGGCTTCTTCGTTAGACATGAGTGCGAGGATCATGTAATTGACGTAAACAACCCATGCTCTGCGCGAGACGCTGTCAGGGTTGAAAATGACTTGGATGAGGAGTTCTTCTGATGGCATGCTGAAGAATGCATCGCCTAGACTGGCGTTTTCAAGGAAGCCTGTGAAGATTGTCAATTAGATGTCACCTTCTTGACAAGAAGTATACTTACGTCCGATGAGTTGGTATCCGTCAGCCCTAGATGGTATGAAAAACTTATTCCCCGCATGGTCCTTCTCAACAACTGCTATAGTCAATTCATTTGACAAATATTGTAGTTCGTCGGTAGCATGTTGATGAAGGGAAGAGTCTCGAGCTGCTTTATCGATTGTAGCACAAGTATCTTGAACAAATGAAAAAGAGTTGACATTCCCGACAAACAACTTTGGAGTTTCATCGGATTTATCAGAAGTTGTAGCCTTGTCAAAATTGCTCTGGGGAGTTGGTGGCGCTTGATTCATTACTTGCAATGATTCGTTGACGGCATCGGTTAGCTTTTGTACTGCCTTTTCAACATTTTCCAGTCGTTGGCGAATGCTGTCTTGGTTTACCAAAGTAGCAGAAGAGGGAACCGTTGGAACGGTGAATGATTGCTGAGAGGGAGGTTTATCGCGAGAGTAAATGCAAGGTCCAGGCCATGGTTTACAAGCACCGCATTTGGGAAGCTCCTTGGAACATTTGAGCTTCTTGTTCTTGCAGTAGTCGCACTGAATAGGATTTGGTTAGTAGTAGACCTCTTGGATGTGCGGAAGTATTCACGGCGTAACGAGCTAGCTCCATGGCTCCCATTGTAGATGTACCTGAGGGCTTTACGTTTGCGTTGTGATTTCGATGATGCGTTGTGATAGGAATGGAGAACGATATTGCAGTGAGAAGGGGAGGAAATGATCCCGCTCCATCAACTAGATCCCCGACACGAAGGAATGTGATTGGTTGAGATCGGAAAAACAAGTGCTTATTCTGCCAGGTCAACCAATTATGTTCATCCAACTCGGAGGTCGTAAGGGCATAATTCATCCGACTTTATTGATCGTAGGAATTCATCACCAAGGGTCGCTCAGTTATATCATGGGTTTGTGTAGGCATCATAGTCGCGGGCTTTTGAAATGTCCGTCTATTATTCGTGTCGAACATAAAAGAAGTAGAATCCCCATTCTTTGCCTTCTCAACACCATCAACCACCATCATATCACATAGCCACCAATCGAAAAACACTCAAATCCATGACAATGACGCTCAACAAGCTCGATAAAGCACCCATCGCCATCATTGGAGGCGGTCCAAGTGGTCTAACCCTCGCACGATTACTGGAGATCAACAATATTGACTACGTCGTCTATGAGCGTGATGCAAGTCCTGAGCCCAGGTTCATCAACCAAGGCGGCACTTTGGACATCCACGCTTCCTCAGGCCAACAAGCTCTCAAGGAAGCCAAACTCTTTGATGAGTTCAAGAAGATCGCTCGATGGGATGCAACTCGTGTCTGTATGCAGAATCCTTCTGGCTCAGTCAAGGCTGTTTTTGGAGAGGGTCGCGATACGCCTGAGATTGACCGCCTACACCTCCGAAAGATGCTTCTTGACTCAATCCCAAGCCATAAAATCCATTGGGGCCACGGCGTGAAGACGATTAATAAGGGAGAAACGGGTCACGGCCATGCTATACATTTCATGAATGGTGCTTCTGCTTCTGGGTTCCGGCTCATTGTTGGAGCAGATGGAGCGTGGAGCAAAGTTCGCTCATTGGTAGGCTGAAAATGTTCAATCTTGGTATCTAAACTAAATATTTGATAGCTCACATCTGCCAAACCAGAATATTCTGGAAAAGTCTTTATTGAGGGCAGCATTTCGCACGATAACCCTAGCTATACTGCTGCATTGGAACACGCAGGACCTGGTACTATGCTGGCCATGGGTGACAGCAAGATGCTCGCTGTTCAGCAACTATCCGACCGTTCATATCGCTTTTACATGGGCATGGACGCCCCCGAAGACTTGTACCAGAAGACAATCGATGTCGACGAGACCAACAAAATACGCCAGAAGTTTCTCTCCTCTCCTGAGGTCTTCGCCAACTGGGCCCCGAATCTCAAAGAATATCTTGCCAACGCTGAGGGACCATTCCATGCATGGCCTTTGTATCGCATGCCAGTTAGTTCAGTCAAGTGGGAGCGTGTACCTGGTGTTACGCTTCTTGGAGATGCTGGTCACCTTTCTACTCCACTCGTAGGCGAGGGTGTGAATATGGCAATGCTTGATGCTCTGCTGTTAGCTAGAGCTATTATAAAGCATTGTAACCCAAGCTTAGATAAAGAGAAGAACGAGAGTGAACTGAAAGGCGCACTGCAAGAATATGAGGAAGAGATGTTTGAGCGTGGACAAGATCACATTTCACGCTGCATGGCTCGCGAGATCACATTCTTTTCTCTGAACTCAGGAGAGAACTTTATCAATATGGTCAATGGTGCAAAGAAGAGTGCAAATGAGAAGGGCAAGTAAAAGAAGACTGCAATTGGTGGACAAGGATGGTCTCAATCACAGGAAGTCAAAGCTTAGAATCACGTATACAATCACAATTCAGACAACGCATCATGATGGAATATAATCCTTATTTGTTTATTCGAATTGAAAGTAAAACCGTGGATGCTGAGTGATTTATCATCTCGTTCTCAGACCCGGTATCATTTTGCGTAAAAGGACTGGGAGGTCAAAGAATCCCAGTCAACAGAGTCCAATATCCTAAACAGTCGTATACTCATGCCTAAAACCACCATGAACCTTGTTTCGATGGTATGGTGCATTTATTGGCTCTCAACAGTGACAGCCTTGGCGATCTGGCTTTGAATACCATTTGCCTTCTCCTTGAGATCAGTGATGATACCATTGCCCTGGGTACCATTGGACTTGGATGAGCTCAGAGCGTAATCATCATCACTGCTGGAGTCTTGCTGAAGACCATCGACACCCTCGGGGCCGGAGGCGTGGAGCTTGGCGTTCTCGACACCGTTGAGGGGGATATCTTGAAAGTTGCCATTCTCAACGGGTGCGCCGTTGATGGTGTAGCCAGTGTCACTAGAATCAACAAAGGCTTCAAGACCGGCACCCTGGCGAGGGTAGGACTTCATGATCTTCTTGTGCTCCTCGAGAGCAGCAACCATCTGGTCGTGGCTAACATCATTCAAGAAGACACAGTCACCCATGGGGTTGATGGGAACAGCAGCGCGAAGCTTGCCATCTCGGGTCTTGAGAATAGCAGCTGTAGCCTTCTCAAGAAGAGGACCATCGAACTGAGGATGGTCCATAGAGAGACCAGCGCGGGAGAAGAGGTTGAGAAGACGGGTATGCTCCTCCGATGAGAGAAGACCACGGATGTGTGCGAGGGTGGCAGAGTACGCCATGTCAATGGAAATAGCATGACCATGACGAAGAGGAGTCTCAGGAACAAGTTCATGAAGAGGAGACCAAGTGTGACCGTAAGCAATAACTCGATCAAGCATAATCTCATGCAAGTTCGGTGTCTCAAGCTTAAGCATCTCATGAATACCAGCTCGGCAAATCTTATCAGCTACAACCTTAATCTCAGGAGAAGCATCATCAGATCGACCAAAGCCGGTATCAATCAACTGCTCACAGTACTTCTCAAGAAGATCATACGTCTCCTTGTGAGCGCAAGTAGAGATCTTGATCAACTCTGCGAACCCGTTGCGGATCTGTGCTACGGGGAGACTGCGGAGGAATGTGAAGTCAAGGAATGTGTGGGAGGGGGCGTGATAGGCGCCGAGACGGTTCTTGTAGCGGCCGTAGTTGACGGCTACTTTGATGGAGACCGAGGCATCGATGAGGCCGATGACTGTGGTGGGGATACGGATGTAGTTGGTGTTGCGACGATAAGCAGCACAAGCAAAGCTGAAAATGTTAGAGAAATGCGTTATTAACAAGAATGAGGAACTTACCCAGCAACGTCGGTGACAAGACCACCACCAACAACAAGAACAGGCTCCTTGCGATAGATACCGAAATCGGTCATAGAATCAACAATCGAGAGAAGTGTATCCATGCTCTTGGCCTTCTCACCAATCATAGTCTTATGAATAGTAAGAGGAATGCCATAATGATCAAAATACTTCTGCATCTCCCCTCCATACAGATTGAAAATGTTCAAGTCCATAACAGCAAGACATCTTCCCCAAGGAGCGTAAAGCTGGTACAGCTGAGGATTGGCAGTGTTGAAAACACCATCGAGAAACTCAAAGTCATACTCGATCTTCTCGTAGCCACAGACTGCGAAACCCTTGGTGGTGGGCTCGACGGTGGCACTCATATCAGACATGATGGATGGATGTGAAGGAAGTAGGTTGTACAAAGGGTGTGTATGAGGGAGGGAATGTGTAGGGTGAAGTGTAGGGCAGGAAAAGTCAATGGAGGCTGGGTAAGTGAGCTTTTTATGTATCGTTGACCCCTCAGAGAAACGAACTGTTTGCAGGAGAGTGGGAGGATTCAACTGCCGACAAGCTTTCAAGCCAGTGTTCTTTTCACGAGAATATGTCGTAGTACATAGTCACAGCGTGAAGGATTGGTTGTCAGGGAAGTACTGAGACACAAACACCATTCTTTCCCACATCCATTTTGAGGCCAGAGACTTGAGCTACTGTGCCTTTCTCACACCATAACGCATGTATCTAATGTTGGTGTCATGATATTGATATTATGATGGGGGTCCCTCGGAAATTCGCCCACGCCTTCGTATGAGTGGATGGAAAAGCTCCCAATATAATGAATGGTTGGTTAAAACGAGAGCAGGACATGGTGCTTCTAACTACATTGGTATCGCGGCTTACATGTCCCACGTCTCGAGGTGTCATATAAGTGCTGGGATGTGCCGCGAGTAGAGAAAATAGAATACGCGCTCAGGGACCCGCGGGTAGAGATCTTAGACTTTCCGCTGTTAAGATTGTACCTAGATCTTAGGCCAATACTGTATTCTCGTAAAGACGGGGCGAGTATAGTTTGGCGGGTTCGATTACACTACCATCTCGCATGTGCGCGTCATTCATTAGTTTCCTTCTCCACGTTCAAATCTAGACCAGAATAGAAAACGTGGGGCATGTGAAAAGCCAAGACCCTGAAGTGTAAAGATCGGGATTTTGAAGGGGGGAATGGGAATGTTGCACTGCAGATCTTAACTTACGATAATTGTTCACCCTTGTCTTTCCAGGGACCATGTCCTCCGGAGCTAGACTACAACAGACCGCTTCTCAAGTTTCACTTGTCTTATTATTATTCTTTTCAGCGTCTTGCATGAGGAAATTCCACTCAGTGAGGCCTTTTCAACGAGTCTATCACGTCATAGAAGTAAGCAAAATGAGAACACAACATCCGGTGTAACAAAACAGGAGGGGGTATTTGCTAGAGGATGAGCCTCAAAAGTCTAGGTCCGTTCTATCTTTTACACAGTTTAAATCTCGCACATGGTCATGTATCGTATGAGTGGTATGTGAAGGGTATACAATTGGTGGGGGGTACGACCAAGGATTCAAGATAGGTGACCGGTGTGAAAAGAGTTGCATGCAAATTGGCAACGGATATCCGTTTTTGATCGATCTTCGGAGCTAATATTCCTGGCGAATTACAGTAGTTCTGAAAATGCGTGTTTCTCCCCGCCGTTGGTTTCACGGTGACTAATAATGTTAGATCGAAATGGGGATGGACATGTTGGGTCCGGAACACCTCCGCATACACGCCCAGAGTCATGACGTCTTCCAATTGACTTTTTCCAAATTCAACATCTAAACTCTGTCCGTGCAAATATTAGCTCTTTTTCATCAGTAAAGCTTCCGATTGAGCTCTATATACCGTTATAATTCTATCTTTGGAGTTTATACCATTGAAAATATGGCTGAGAGTTCGGCCGCGATTGAATTCGCAAAGAATTTCGCTCTCTTTATTCTCAGCTTCATATTCTTGCCGACGAATGTCTTGTTTGCACTAGGATCTTACCTGTTCAGCAAACCTCCAACCAAACATAATGATTCGGATAATCTGGATAAAGTCACAGTTCTTGTGACTGGTGTGAACATGGCGAAAGGCCTTTCGCTCGCCCGAATGTTCCATCGTCGAGGTATTCGTGTCATTGGAGCAGATTGTTACTCTCTCTCCCTCGGTCGCGTCTCACGGGCGATTGACATGTACTATCTCCTCCCCCCACCCACGGATCCTTCAAAAACCAGCATGGATGATCCATATCTCAGTCGAATAGTCGAAATCATTCACCAAGAGGACGTCGATCTGTGGATTTCAGTCTCAGATGTCAATGCCGCAGTTGAAGATGCTGCAGTACGAGAAATCATCGAAGCCCGCACCAGTGCCAAGGCAATTCAATTCGGCGTCGAGGATATTCGAAGACTTCATGAGAAGGATGCGTTCATCGAACATACAAAGACTCTTGGATTAACGGTTCCCTTGACCGAGTCTGTGGCGGATAAAGAAGATGTTATTAACTTCCTCCAAAGGAACGGTGGTCTTGAACACAAACCTGGTGCGAGGCAATTCCTCGTCAAACCTGTTGGGGTCGATGATGTTGCTCGCTTCGCTATGCCTTTACTCCCTCTACCCTCCGAAGACGCTACACTCGCACGCATCGACTCTATTCCCTTCGAATCAGCTAAATGTTCCTTCATCGCACAAGAATACATCACAGGTCCTGAATTCTGTACCCACGCGCTTATCATTCGCGGTCGCGTCTGCGCTTTTGTTGCTTGTCGCTCTGCTGATGTTCTCATGCATTACTCCGCACTCCCCTCTGATTCACCTCTTAGCAAAGCGATGCTTGACTTTACACTTAAACAAGCGGAAGAAGGTGGCGAGAACTTTACGGGACATATGAGTTTTGACTTCTTGATTGACAAAGAGGATGAGGATGCTACTCAGTCTGGTGCGAAGAAAGAAGTCACGATATATCCCATTGAGTGTAATCCTAGAGTTCACACCGCTACTGTTCTCTTCAACAACACTCCTGAGATTGTTGACGAGTATCTCTCCATCCTATCCCCATCTTCACCTCGGCGATCTTCAATCACTCCTCCCCTGACGCCTAACAATCCTCAAAAGTACTACTGGGTCGGCCAAGATGTCATCGAACTTGTTCTCTACCCTTTCTATCTTACTCTCTTCAAAGGCACGATGAGTGCTTCAGAAATACAAAACTCGATCCGGACATTTGTGCACCATTTGCTCTATTGGAAAGACGGCACCTTTGAGGCATGGGACCCTCTGCCATGGTTGTGGATGATGCATGTCTATTGGCCAGTGCAGTTTATGTGGTATATGGCTACGGGATCTGTATGGACCAAGGTGAATGTTAGCACTGGAAAGGCTTTTAAGGGATGAACAGTTGAGCGTGTTTGGTGGCAGTGATGGTGTTTGGGACACGTGTAAGCAGACCGAAATAGCAAGTTGAAGAAATATCAAATTATTGCCAAGTCCATCCTGCAAGAGTCATTCTGTTTGTGTCGATCATTTGTAGATCTTAATTTGTGTCTGAGCCTGTTGCCCACCATACCATACGTCACCGCCTCACCAAAACATGCCGCTGGGTCGCGTAACAGACGAGGCTATTCGCAGTGATACTTACGGCGTGCCAACGTTCCAGTAGCTTTAGAACAATACTTTTCTTCTCGTCGATCGCGTTTTTCTACATCATTAAACCGTCGTGACTCTTTTTTCGCTTCCACAAGCCTGAGTACAGGGATTCACCACCCCACCATCAACCCGATAAGCCCAAGGTGTATATACACGCCAGAGTGGTATCCCTATCGCGAGACGTGTTCACAGACCTTTTAGGCAGTACCCCCAAAACGTCAACCCTCTGCAACCACAATCCGCCAGCCATCATGTGCCCCCCGAATATTAGGTCAGGGGCACTGCAGCCATCTGTGATCTGCACGCCGTACACCCTCTTGCCTCTGACACATTCCCGGTTCCTGGTTCTGGCGTTATCGTTGCATCTCGATCTAGGAGTACTGGCACGGCAGATCTAGCATGGAGTTTGACAGGGAGGGACGGACCGCTTTGTGGCTGGCTTGACACGTTTCTAGTGTCTGTGCAATCTGAGGCTTGTCACGATATACCGGTGCCGCGCCTGTGTCGACACAGTACGATCTACTGGTGTAGTGATACTGAGAATTGGGATTAGGATTTAATATATCTTTTGTAATGCTGGAGTAATTAATATCTCTCTGCAAATTTGGGTACTTTGAGAAATCTTTGAGAACTGGGTTAACTAGACTACGTTCGTTAGCTTACCCTTTTGCGTATCTGTGAAATTTAAACTAGATTCCCAGTACGCTAAGCACTTTGATAGTTTAATTAAGTAAATTATGGCATCTATTATTTGTTCTATTGTCCAGTGAGGTAAACATATTGGCTGGATCCAATTATGGTATAGGTCAACCCAAACTGCTGAGTGCTGACCTATCCCTTGCCAGCTTCATACGCAAGATAAGAGCAGCAAGCAACAATGAAATTACAAAAAAGAGTAGATTCAATGACATAGATTTAGGGTTTATTTGCCATGGATTTCATACAAAGTGGGAGCAAGATGTGAAAAGCTCATGTCCAGCAGCTGACTGCCCTATCGACGCGGAAGCTTGGTCTTACGTGTTTGGGGAATCAACTGTATATGATTAATTGGACTTGATGAATATACTGGAAATTAGGCATTCTAGTAGAATATCTGGGTTTCAAGGCTGGGTAGCCCAATCTCCGCCCAATTCGGCGACGACGCCGAACTCATCAGCGGGCTTTACCACATCGTAACATATCCCTAGAAAATGTTAGAACACACGGTTAGTCTTTCTAGAATGATAGTGACCTCACCAAATCTTTCCCCGGATGATTTTTGCAGTCACTCGCCAACGGGAAATATCTCTTGACAGACCAAAGAAAGGTCAAGGGATTATAGTTGAAGACAAACTTGGAATCAGGAGCTTCCTCTCGAAAGATGTCAATGGTTTCTAAACAGATTTAGTAAATCGTCCAAAAGTAGACATTTAACAGGGGATTTGACCTTCAAAAAGAGTAATAACATCCGATATCTGAGATCCGCGCACGCCAAAGCCGATACCCGCCACGTTCCAGTGAACGCCCTCCATATGCTTGGTGAACTCTGTGCCAGAGACTTCGGGGCCTCTCCAAACAGCTACAAGTCAGTCAGCACTTAAAACCTCCCTGGTGACAAACGGCGTGCCTCGAACATTGTATCCCGCCTCGCGTAGCTCGCGCGTATGATTAAATATCTGCTCTTCGACAAGAGAACCGTTGTAGCCTTGTGCCCAGACATGTTGATGGCGTCCTGGCAAACCACTTTGATCAAGTCAACAAATGTCTTACGCAATGACCTTGAGACTTGAGCCTACGTGTAGAAAACGTTGACTTCGCCGCACCCTGGTAGAGGTGTCACCGCGTTAAAGAGCGAACCAAGCGTAAGGAGAGACTGTGAGACAAGCATTTCGACTGCTTCTTTTAAGAAGAACGTAATTGTCTAGGGACATGAGGGTCTTAGCGTCCTTAAATACACTTAGTATAAGACAGTGCCACCGCCACATTTCAGGCCGAATGCTAATGCCGTTCTACCCGTTCTGCAAATGGCCCAGAACAACTTTGGCTAGCACGTTTAGAACCCACCGCTTGTTGTTATTCGTCCTATTCTAAAATTATGAGAAGCTGAAAGTCGTTAGACTGGTTACTGTACGTTGGTAGTTAACGTGGCTTGTTATGCGAATGTTTAGTGACTGTCATGATTGGATGAAGAAGCGATCGTGGGAAAATCTGGGTTTCAGCCAGGACCGAGCGCTATCGGCCTGAAATACCGAATTATTTAACAGCTCTTCCGGGAAGCGGTTGGTTGATAACAATGTCTATGAGATGTTCACAAGCAAAGAATCAGAAAAGAACTGATCCAAAAACGGTTCCCCATAAACATCCTCCAAATCAAATAGATTATGCACCTCAGCATTATCCTCATCATTATTGATGGGATGTATAAACTTTGTCGCAACTCTGATGGTTGCTTTCGTAGCAGCATATGTCCCGCTTGTTTTCGCTGCAGTGCATAGACTTGCCCAGTCAACGCCTGACATGCCCGGATCGAGAAGCTCCCACATCATATCTGGTTCGAATTGAATGGTTGAGTCGTCTTCTTGCGAGGATTGTTGCTTTTTGGTTACTTTTATGTTGAGAGTTCGTAGAATTTCGACCTAATCGGCTGTCTTAGCCGTGTTTATATCATGGAGATGAGAACTTACCTTCTCTGCGATATGAGGCCATTTCCGTGATAAATGTCCCAAAAACGTCTCACAAGTCCCTAAATTCTCTTTCGCCTTCTCCGAAACCTTTCTATCTCTCGCAAATTGGAAGATCCAAAGTATAGAAACACAGGCCGCAACAGCTTGACCAATCAAAGGATCATTAACTTCAAATTGTCTATCCGCACACATTTGGATCAACCGGGACACCCATTCTGCATGGAAGAGAGCTTGATCAACTGTGTTCTGCAGAAACGAACGCGGCTGGAAGTTTCGACCTGCTCTTCGGAGAGCGACGAGTTGAACGAAAGGGTTGTTTAGAATTGCCTGAGTTGCGTGCATCATTATTTGGAATAGGACCCATGGGGCCCAGTATTCTCTGTTTTCGTTGAGGTCGGAAGATGGTTGATCTGGGAATGGTGCGTTTCGGATCAAATGTCTGTGGGATGTGACGTTTTCGAGTTCGTATAACTTGACTGTGAGTTGATTATGTCT
This sequence comes from Fusarium anguioides, assembly GCA_012977745.1. Taxonomy (NCBI): domain Eukaryota; kingdom Fungi; phylum Ascomycota; class Sordariomycetes; order Hypocreales; family Nectriaceae; genus Fusarium; species Fusarium anguioides. Next base: position 74,474 of record JAALXK010000369.1, on the reverse strand, counting down.
TGACGTCGCTAACCAGGGATATTCATTCGCTCCGTTGCGTATGTCTCGAAGATACGAGATTATACTTCCCCATACAGAGATGTATCCAAGACATGTTGCGATAATTCCCACGTCTTGGACGTTCCCTTCATATGCATCCGTTAAATCTGCGCAGTAACTCTTCATACCGTGGGATGAGTGAAGTGGACTTGGACGAGCGACGCTTTTGGGATATGCTGGAGCGTGAGATGGCTCAAAAATAGTTTTGCAGTGAGGTGTAAATGTGCTTTGAAGAATCGAGATACTCCAATGACATCTTGCGACTGCATCATCGGATTGACGTTGGTTGCCGCTGGTCTTCGGGTCCGTTAGGCGAAGAGCCTCGAGTTTTCCTGCCATTCCAATCATCATCCACGCCCGTGATGGTTTTCCGGCTAGAAATAGTCAGCGAATATACCAAGGCATGTTGGTGTTCACATACCAATGTGATCACATAAAGCAAGAAGACAAAGCGCCTGCATTACCTCAAGCTGCACAAGCCCCTCAGCAGCCATATCAACAACTATACTCCTCGCAGACGTAGTATAATACTCAATCGCCTTTGCCTCAAGTCCATAGTAAAAGTTATGACTTGTATAATGAAGACTCAGCGCCAAGAAACTCCATCGGAGATACTGTGGTAACGTGCCGATCTTCAATTGGAGACGTTTGGGGTCAAAGAGCGGAAGAGGTTGGAAGTACAACTTTTCACGGTACGCGCTGACGAAGTCGCTTAGATGATCTGATGGTGGTTCAGGATTTGAGGGAGACCAGGATAATGACTCTGAGAGCATGGCTGTTATTGGAGGTAGTGTCTGGTGAATGGTCATGGGCGAGTGAGTATGACTACCCCAGGCATTCGCATCATGACTCTGATGTTTGTTCGTGAAAGAGCTGTTCGCATGTCTTGTCAGTGAACAACCATCAATGCACCAACAGACGAACGTACTCTCCATCGCGACTAAATGAATCCGTCGTCCCAGTCGGCGATCTGCTAGCCTGAGCTTTAAGCGGCCTACTAAACAAGCATCAGCTCTCGCATCCTCTGTTCTCATACAAAAAATCTCACAAACTCCGTGCAAATGGCCGTCTGTTCACATTCACATGATTCCGCGGAAGATAAGTACACGCCTGATTCGCAATGCGACAATGTGAACAACCCGGTTTCTCAGCCGGACATTTAATTTTCTTCTCCCTGCAATTCTTAGCTTCCTATCACTATTTCAGTGAAAAAAACATACCGGCATCGCTCACAAGAGCGCCTTACGCGTGGTTCCCCTGTCGTTCTCGGCATTTGAACCAGGGTTGTTTTTTCAATGAAAGTGTTCGGAATTCCGGTTGGAAAAGTAAACGAAGTTAACAAATTCCGGGACCAAGCTAAAGAGATAGATAAAGCTTGCGGAAGAGGAGAAAAAGCTTCGGTAAGTCCGTCATGAAGATCGGAGATGAGGATCCACTGATTATTAGTGAGGGATGATGCGATTGGTTAGATCAGACATGTCAAAGAGATAAGAGGGCCTAAAATGGATGTGGACTTCCGATGCCGTGTCACTTGATCGGGTGAGATGCCGATATCACCACCAACAGCGGGTCACTCAACTTCTGACTTATCAGTAGATATCTGTAACTTCAATTTAATCGCTATGATATTGTTAAATAACATTTCCAAGCTCCCTCAGTATTGATTACCTTGGCCAGTTCCAAACAATATCGGAATGGCTCATGCTTGTCCAACTAACCGAGAATCATCTTCTCAACCTCACCCAAATATCCTTCTTACTTCTTTTCCGCCGCCTTCCTCCTCCTCTCAGCACAAACTGCACAATTCGGGTCAATTACGTGGGACACAGCGGCCACAGTCTGACCAGTTCCCGAGCAGACGCCAGTTTTTTTCATGCTATCGCAAGCTGCAATCATGACCATTACAGTGGTGATATATGTATCGCATAGTCTGCATCTATCGACGCGGCGCTGGTTTAAACACATTTTGTTGAGCTTTTGTAAGTAGTAATATAGTGTAAGACTTTTGATACACTTTGCACGAAGAGGTTGTAGATTTCGCGGTAGGTATTTTGGTAGGATCTTTAGAGAGAAGAAGATTAAAAGAGGCCAGCAAAAGGGAACGACTTATATACTACTAAAACCATGACTCTCAGCGTGACAGTTTTCGGTATCGTTGTGAATATTGACATTGATTCCTGTATGAGTCTTGTTTTCTTTTTAGAAGGCGTTACCATTAATCTTGATAGGAAGATTAGCATCTCACAGGAGGACGTGATACTGAGATCAATCTCATTTTATTACTATTTTTCCTGTCTAGGGCAGTTGAGGCCGCTACGCTGATTATGTGTCCAACGCCTCTCTGTAAACCATCGTCCCCCAAGATCATTCATTTACAATACACTTACATCAATGTTGAATAGCCTTCCTCCAAGTTGGGTATCATTCCGTATTAATCCTCCATGAGACACTCACCTATGTGTGGTAGTTCTTCTGAGCCGGGTATCAATCCAAGGTCATACATACATCAGACATTCATTCATGTCGTATCCTTGGTGTCCATCACGTAGGGCGATTTATTTACTCGGCGTCGGGGACAACGGTCGCATTGTCGTCAGTGACTGTCGCATCATTATCGGTGATGGTCGCATCGTCACCAGTGTCGTTCTCCTCAGCCTCATCATCAGCTTCGGCGATCTCCTCGTCGTAGGGTTGGGTCTCATCAACCTCATTCTCAACCAGGTCATCCTCAGATTCATACTCACCTTCGGTCTCATCGACGTAGTCGTAGTACTGCGAGACATCACTCTGTTCAGCATCGCTCATATCCGCATCACCATCAAAGTCAGACTCGGTCTGAACTCCAGAGTCAAGATCAGTCATGTCGACATCCTCAGCCTCAGCATCGGTCTTCTGAACCCACTTCTGTACACGCTCATTCTTGCGATCCACCATAGGACCTTCATCGGCACGAGTCTGCTGAGGCATGTTGGCCCAGGCATTTCGAATGGCAGCTTGATTCTTGCGAACATCTTCAAGGTGCTTGCGCTGCTTCTCGATTTGCTCCTCGCGAGCCTTCTGAACTTCTTCAGGGTGCGCTTCTTCGTACATGCAGACGGGGCACTTGTTGGGGCTAACCCACTTGATGTTTTGGTTCACGGGGTAGATGCGGGTGCAGGTACCGCCCCGACGCTTACCGACGCACTCATTGTCGACTTCAAGACGGATCTTGATGGTGTCGCGGCAACGGCGGCAACGGTCCTCGTAGGTAGAAGTTTGACACATGATGACAGTTAGTGGATGGGATGTGAAGATTACTGGTGATGACAGAGTAATGGCGATGGCCAAGGGTGTGCAAGGTTGGTTGTTGATAAGAGAATCAAGGAGAAGTGATTCAGTAAGTGAGAATGGTGTGTATGTGATGGCTGGGTCACTTGGCAAAATATGTCGGTGAGATAGATGAACAAGATAAGTTCAGATCTCTCAAGAGGTGGCCCGGTGTAGGGGAAAGTAAAGCGGTGGTGATCAAAGACGCCAAGGTTATGGTCAGGTATGTTGGTCGGCGTTGATGAAGGTTTCGAAGAAATCCGAAAGGGATGAGAGAAGGGATGAGGTAGCTCAGAGCTTCGATGTGTCAGTCGCAGCCGTCTGAACAAAAGCTTGGTTTTTCAATAATAGGCAACCAATTTTGTGGGAAGGAAATAATGGTCCAAGATATCAAGGATGAGTTCAGGTAAGTTGGTAGTAAAGGTTGGTGGTGATGAAGTATTAAAGAAGGAAGAAGTCCAAAGGGGACGAGAGACGGTAAGAGGTAGGTGAGAGCCTCGATGTGAGAGTCGCAGCTTTCTGAAGGGTGATTTTGTTGGTGAATAAGAGAGAACAGAAAAGGGTGGTGTTCAAAGATGTCAAGGATATGGCTCCGGCTAGTGAGGGCGAGTTGGTTGAGGTGGAGGTTTGAAGATAGAGGAAGTCTGAAGGGATGGAAGACGGGAAGAGGTAGCAAGAGATTCAGAGAATGGATCTGACACTCGCAGACTTCTGAAGGAATTTCTGTCCAGTGAACAATGGAGAACATAATTCCCAGCTACGTCGTTGAGGGGATTCATACCCTTCACTTGGCGCATGGCGAACTTCACCGATGGATCAAGTCATTGGTTTAGATGATTAGCTGGCAGCTAACCAACGGCAGACAATCGGAGTGGAACTACTACAGATATCACCACCTACTCATATAAAGCACAGACTTATTCAAGGCTCTGTTCAAGCTGAAACAACGAGATTCGCATTGATGTCCAGTAGGCATCCGACATCTCATGGTAAACTTTTCTCATGCTGCCAATCTTCAGAAGCGAATGCCGCTATGTTGAATCAATGGAAAGGTCTCGTGACACTTGGCGGATGATAGAAATACTTCAACTTTGCGATGATGGTATGTGCACACGGTGAATTCGACTAAAGGATATAAAAATGTCGTAGGTATCATACAATTTTGCACCATCCGTCATTAAATTGCGTCTTCTCTCAATTCCATATCATCTCCTACTCGTGGTGCATAGTTCCAGCACCCTCCTCCTTCTTATTCATAGCTCCCTCCGTAACACCAGACCTCCTAGCAAGAGTCTCATCGTCACTAGAGCCATGCGCAGCAGCAGCAGCCTCAATATCCGTACCAGCCTGCTTTCTAATCCTCGACATCTCCTCAGGTGGAGGAGGAACCCACTTACTACTCTTCATAGGGTTCACCTTCTCAATATACATAGTATCAATCTCTTCCAAAGTTCGACCCTGTCCTTCAATAACAAAGAAGTAAACGAGTAAACCGCCGAGGATGTTACATCCTGCAAAGACGTATCCATAGCGGAAGTCAATGTCTTTGGTGATGAAAGGTGTGAAGAAAGCAAGGAGGAAATTCCAGAGCCAGTTACTTGCTGTTGACAAAGCCATTCCCTTGGCTCGGTATCGTGAGGGGAAGATTTCTGCCATGATTGTCCAGATCATTGGACCCCAAGTCGTAGCGAAACCAAGAATGAAAAGACAAGCAAAGACGATCATGGCAACACCAGCGCCTTGGGTATTCTGGGGATGTTGTCGATCGAGCGAGAAGTGGCCGACAGACGCAAAAATAAGGAAACAGATAAACATCCAAATACTTCCGGTAATAAGAGATTTGCGTCGACCGTAATGTTCAACGATGTACAGACCAATGAACGTAACCAAAAAGTTGATCGTGTTCAGAATGATCTGTGTCTTGTAACTACTAATAGAAACAGACTGGAAGATCGTAGTACCGTAGTAAAAGAAGTAATTCGCGCCAGTGAGTTGCTGAAACATCTGAAGCGACATTCCGATAAAGATACGATACGCCATTCGCGGAGCTTTAAACATGGTGATGAACTCTCTAACGGGATTCTGCTTAAGCTGATTCTCGGCGCGAAGCTTGGACTCAATTTCTTCCATTTGAGTATGAATCGCCCAATGATTCGGTGTCGCACCATAAACTTTGCATAAAGTCTCGCGTGCACGATCAACTTTACCTCTGCGGTAGTCAAAACGTGGTGTATCGGGCAAAAAGAGAATACCAATGCCGAGAACGAGAGTGTAAACCCAACCGACACCAATGACGATTCGCCATGAGGCAGAGCTGTTGGGGTGGTGGGTTACTGTGCCGTAATTGAAGCAAGCAGCCAAGAAAATACCCATGGTCTAGTAGTGTTAGTGTCTCGGTTATCAGCGACAGGGGTACATGCCAAGAATGTTACTTACAATGAATAACTGATAACAACAAACCATAGCACCTCGAATCCACGGCGGTGCAGTCTCGGCTTGAAACATGGGAACGAGGAGTGACAAAGCACCGACGCCCAAACCAGCGACAAATCGACCCATCATGATCTGAACCCAATCGCGATCAGAAGAAATTTGGATAATAAATCCAATAGCAATGATCCAAGTCCAGCCAGAAATACTGAACTTTCGACCAATGCGGTCTGAAATTGGTGCTGCGACAAGAGCGCCGATGAGGGTACCGATTGAAAGAAGGGCGACGATTAGACCAGAGCGAACGGTGCTGAAAGCTTTTACACCCTTGCTGTTTGTCTGGGCGAAACGATCGAGAAAGTCTGGCATCTCGAGGAAGCCTGAAATTTGACCTGTATCATAACCGAAGCTATTCAAATCAGCTCGTGTTTCATGGGGATAAGCGTTTGTGGTGGTGATGGGTACTTACAGAAGACCTCCCATAGAAACAAAAGTAGCCAAGAGAAAAGATCGACCAGTTATACGTGGTAAAGGCGAGTAGTCAAGTCCAGCGAGGGATCTTCTAGCACCAGCATCCCTCCCCTTCTCCGAGTTGGGATTCTGATCATCGAAGTGAACAGTGAGGAAAGACGGCGCCATGATGGGCAGTCTGTGTTCCAAACCAAGTAAACTGTATAGTAAGCTCAGTGACAGTTGTGAAAAGTCAATTGGGTTTTAGATGAGTGGGCAATGGGTGAATAAATACACCTCTGTTACAATTGCATGACGTTATATACTGCTACAATGTTCGTGAATTAACAGTGATGTCAGGCCTGAACAAGCCCCGTCCAATGACCCCCAGAACAATGGTCTCGAGACCACGAAATCGGTCCGTCCATTTAGTAACCAGTGGGGTTAGTATCTCCCCGTGTTATTGGTAGTGGAGTTATTGTTTGGGGCATCCACGGGGATGAAAAAGCTGGGGAATGTCCGAGCTGTTGGAACATCAGCTCACCATCAAAGAAGTGCAACTTTGGTATGACGATATGGCTTAGGGAATGTAATACACTACATTCTGGATCTCTGATAGGCTAGGATATCGCCTACGTGACGGGATGGGTTAAGTGCAGAACCGTTAGTGTCGGAGACCGAATCCTTGTTCACAGTCTTTCCTAGCAACACTTTTTGGATGACGACACCCGAGAGATCCGGCATTGAGCAATACGACTTTGCATTCAATGAAGATGAGTTTATGACATTCTATACCATATCAAATGTCACTGAAAAGTCAATCAGAATTCATTTTTCAGCTCTGATGAATTGTACGTTTAATACTCCAGATGATACAATGTCTCAGCATTTTATTTCCCCAGGTTTCATTATGCCAAGCCCGTTTTGCCGATCTCCGTCAGAATATTCGATACAAATCTTGGCAATGCGAAGCAATGACGCCAAGTTTCCAAACCCGACGATCTTCTCAACCTGACCTCTCACTCTTACGGAATAGAATTCTGATTAAGTTACCCGATGACAAGGTAAAGATCCGAACGGTCCTTTCCTCGGCCGAAAAAGCATCTATCTTTTTTTTTTGCTCTATACCCCGGCATCCCCAGACTGTCAAAATATTTCAACCTGTGACATGGTGGATGTATGTTTCCTCAGCCGCTTCGGATGCCCGGCGCCACAACGTCATCCTTTCACTTTTCACCAACATAATTTCCCCGGAAACCAAGTTTTTCACAATAGAAAATGAGCTTATTACTGGAATGTTACCTAAAACATTCATTTAAACCACGTGCTATAAGCTTGTTAAGCGAAACATTTGTGTCAAAATTGATCTTTTTACGAGTTAATTCATGGAGATTTCCGGAAATGTATTGTTCCTCAACGTTGTCATGGTGGCCATCCACTACTCGGGGATTTTCTAGGGACTAAAGCTAGCGTATTGTCACTGGAGGTGTGCTGTTTCTTACCCTACGCTCTGCGGCTCGTGTTCGCGTGGTGTTCCTGATTGCCGAGCCTTCCGTTAGGAAAATGTCAGACTGCGAAAGATCTACTCATTTACATTGTTTTGGGTGTATCACTTGATGATCTGCATTTTTATGGTATGATAAAAGGGCCGACAGGGACACGTAAGATCGAAAGTCGTAGGACGGAGTTTTGTTTTTCGATGAGCGTGATAATGGGACAACACGGCGACACGCACAGGTTTAGAACTCCGTGGGGCTCCATAGTTGCAATAATATGGTTATTCCATATTGAATTTTGGGAATTGCTTCCATTTAGCATTTGGAAATGCCGAGATAAGCTCGAGGTGATTCTCGGGACCGCGCTGATATACTATGATGCTGTATAATTCGAGATGAGGAGGAAACGGGGCATCTTTTCTCCCAGCGCCAAATGGTCCAACTGAGGAGTCATAACAACCTAGATGCCATGTCCAATCAGGACTTCGTTTTGTTCTCAAGCAATGTCTGAATCGACTCATCATTCTTAGAAGTTATACCGCTCTCTAGAGAAGCGCCTCAAGATTATTGAGCAGGGCCAGCTGCGTAATGGCATCGATACACGTGTACTTGTATCATTCAGGATCTTTATTTCTATAACACTCAATTGTATTCACTAGGGCTTCACTTCTTCTGATCCTTCAACTCCCCCCGTTCCTTAACAACCCGTGCAATCTCATCCCCAACATTCGTCCCCAGATTCTCAAACCCCTTGATAACACCCTCTCTATCACCCTGACCCATCTCCTGACTCATCTTAAACTTCCCTTCCATCTTAGTAACCTCAATCTCAATACCGATAATATTCCTCTTCAACAACTCGACATATTTCTCAGGTGCATCCGAAACCTTCCACTGAGACGGTCTATCACCACCCGTGTACCCCATTGTATTCCGTTCATTATGATCCGTTAGATCAGAAACAGCTTTACCAAGGAATTGAGATGTTTCATCGTTGTTTTCGTAGTAAATCCTCGCTTTCCCATAAACTTGCGCAGCAGCGTAATTCCACGTTGGCACAACCTTTCCAGTATCTGGTTTCGTTTCTGTATAGAACTTTGGTGTAACGTAATGATGCTCAGGTTTTGTGAAGATGACGAGAACTTCGTCTTCAAGAATGTTGTTCGTACTTGAAGAACAGTGTTCAATCATGGCTTTACTCTGTGGATTTTGACGCGCCAGATGGCCCCTTAGTCGACCTAATTCCGTTTCGCTGGATTCATCTTTGACGTCTAATAAAAAAGGGATATGGCTGCTCTGCAGAAACGAGTGTGTTGGTGATTTGATCCCAGTTGTGAGCATTCCGAGAGGATTCTCATGGATGAGACGGCGTAGAACCCGGAGGTCTGCTTCGGCGTGAGCGGCGCGGATGTACATAATTGTGAATTCTGTAATTTGTTTCAGGAGTTCCGAGACCAAAATGAATGAATGGCTGCGATTCGGATATCTTGGAGTCAGTGTCTTGAGTAAAACGAGATATCCCATTTAATAAAGGTTTGGCGGAGAAGGCGGGCCGCCACTAATAAGGCATCGCCAGAAAAAGCCATCGCTTGGACCGGGCCGGTCTTGATTGACGAATAAGAGGTACAGACATTATAAGCAAGGCCTCGATTGAATTGGTAGGGCGCAGTTGCTTATTGGTTATTCGTAGGAGCGCTATCGGAGCTGCTCCGAATACTGGTCTTCGTTGGTGAAGGTTGTCGGACAAAACATCCGAAGCTTTTACTATGGAATGGGAGAGCAGAAGTACGCGTTTTCTTGAACAATTGTCGTCAAATTGTAATAATATCAACCAAATATCTTCCATTCTATAAACTCTTGACCATAATGTTACCGATCTGCACAACAGACCCAACAGAAAAGTCCCTAACTCCAACATGTTTATATCCCCATTTCTCATAAGCCTTCAACGCCTTCTCATTCTCCTCCCAACAACCTAACCACAAATTCTTAAACCCTTGCTCCCTAGCCATACTCTCAATCTTCTTCTCCAAAGCCTTTCCAACACTTGCGCCTTGAGCAGAAGGATGCACATAAATCCTCTGTAGTTCAGCTTTGCTTTCTACATCATCTATGCAGGTCTCACTACTTCCTCGTGTAAGATATGCGAACCCGAGGAGATCGTCCTTGTTGTTGGTGGCGATAATGATGTCTTTGTTTGGGTTGTTCAAGTCTTGTGTGATTGCTGCTTCGCTGTATATCTCTTGGACGAAGGATTGGAGGATGGGAGGTGGGACTGATGGGCCGGTCATAATTGTGAAACCATGTTGGCCTAGTTCTGCGATGCGACTAACATCTGCGAGTATTGCTGGCCGAATGATAGCTGGTTTGGGAGAGGGCGTCTGATCATTGTCTTTGGCTGTCATGATGCGATAAGCCGATGCGATTCAGACCGATGCAACTTAGATTTGCCAGTGAGGGAAATGAGTTATATCCCAGTATTTCGGAATAGCTGTAAATACGTAGCTTTGGAAACTATCAAGAGCTCCTACAATCTTTAAACTGTAATCCAGATATGGTTGTAGATCTTATCACAAATCAGTGAAGTCACATAATCCACTGCTTATCTTTGACTAGCCCACGCCCTTCCAATGACATCTTGGCATCACCAATTCACCGTTCACCTGACTATTTCCGTGCCCGGATAAACACCAAGCTCGTAAAACATCACCAATTTTGTCTATTTTCTTCTTACACGAGTGCATAGCCTATCATCCCGTATCAATGCATTTTGCTCGCAGGGCTCGCAGAATGACAACCATCTGCTCAATACTTGACCCCGGAAACGCCCATCTTTCGCAGATCCTTATACCCTTGTCCTGTAATTGATTCAGATCCGGGACTCTTAGTGCATCTAGTCTTGAGAAAGCTGCAAATGATAATAGCAATACTACTGCCATAGTTCTAGATAGTGTTAGTATGAGCTGTTGAGTTTGCGAGGATATACATACCCGTGTAACATATTTTCTAAAGATGCTGTTGGTGCATGTACTGCATGTTCCACCGCGTTTAGATATCTTCGACAGTGGACTAGACATTGCCTAGCATTCTCAAGCGTCGCTGGATGTGGTGACGTGCCTGGTGCTAGCGCACAGACTTGATACAAGAATGGTCTGTAAATGATATCGCCGGTGGTATGATATCGTATAGTAACCATAGTATCGTCAATACCAATCGGAGGGGTCTCAAGATTTGGTCTTATACTATGAGGAAGGAGATGATACCAAGCACCAAGCTGACGATTCAACTCATGAGCTAGGTTTGGGAGGCTTGCTTGGGTTTCTTCGGAGTGGTCTGCTGAGTTATCGCCTGTTCCTGGTTCAGCTTCCGCGTAAAGAACGTAGTGGATTCGGTTTAGGAGACGACGGGATGAGAGATCGGCGAGCCAGCGATGCATGTATGGTTCAGAAGGACCGTCGGACCATGGGTAGGGTAGCTTATCAACAATCTTTTCTATGCCACTTCGAGGTAGATGATGCTCCGCAAGGATATCACTGAACTTGTTAGAAATATTCATGGGGGAGAAGTTATGGTACTCACCACTCAAGGACCAATATGGCCCAGAAAACTCGGAGGATTGACTGATCTTGAGAACCAGCTTGACCATCGCGCAATAGCTTCTCAGACCTAACAAATCGTTAATACAAAGTTCAACTGTAACTCAAAACGCTTACCTTATCCAATAATGCTGCACATCGGTCGAAGCCATATGAACCAACCTCCACGCAAGCAAAGGCCTAGACAAATAACTATAATACAACGCTGCCAGATACAGCGCCTGCGGTAAAAGCGGATCGCCACCAAAAGAGCACAGCGACTCAGTTAGTAAAAGTCTAACCGCAGGTGTAAAGTATCTGAGTCCAGGACTCCAATTCGGATCCAGTCTATTAGGTGTCTCAGCTGCTACAGCGCCGAGGGCTAAGACAACAAGAACCAACGACGAAGCGAGATCAGAACGTGGGCCATGTTCCAGAGTTCGATCGTATAACTCATAAAAAGCCCTTTGATCCAAAATGGGATGGAATCGATGAACGAGTTGAAAGTAATTGCGAACAAGATGATCTGTTTCGTTGGTTGATAATGTCGGAAGATCGATCTGACCCGCCGGCACGGCATTAAGTCTCAAACCTTCAGGAACCGGTCTTCTCAACTCGATATGAAGAAACAAATCAGAAGGATAATGTCCCAACAATGCCTTCGCAGGCGCTGACCGTAACAAATTTCCGGTTGTTGATGAATGAGAAAGGGGTATGTCCATAGTAGTGTTAAAGACATTATTATTAGCAAACTGCGATAACGAAGTCTGCGTTCCTGGACCATTCGAGTGAACCGACGATGCAACTATTCCATCTTCTGGAGATATTGCTTCACCGTGTCGTGAGACGGGATATTGTGCGTAGGGTGTTGAGACCGGACTTCTTTCTCTTTGACGAGCCATTGCGCTTTGGAAAGTAGTTTCAAGAGATTCAAGACGATCAAAGATCTCATCTACACGATCAACTGGTATGGCAATTCTCCTAGTCACGTAAATACAGATACTTTCGTAATGTGAGATTACTTACTTTGACTCATTTCCTTCATCGCGATACTCGCATTCCGAGTTATTCGCCTCTTCACAGAGGGAACAAACAGGTATTCTTCCATCACATTTTCTCTTCCTACGCCAATTAGCTATTGCTTCTAGTCGAATACAATTCACTTACCTCTTTCTGCAGTAATTACAAGCTTTGGCGGCTCGCTTCCGCTTTGCTGACTCCATGCCTGTCATGGTGTGTCATACTTGAAAATCTCTTGCGGAGGGCGCGGGAGTCAGGCGGAGGTTAGCGGCTGCTAGTCCCGCCCCTTTAGAACTCGTTTTTAGGTGTCGGAGAAATGTGAGGCCGGGCGGAGAGGAGCGGGGAGTGGAGTTGAGGGGGACCGGACAGTGCTGTATTGGTGATACGGCCCCTGTAACTTTGGGCTCTGAAAATGGCGAATTAGTGCACTGGGAACGCTAACAATCTTCTACCAGTCCGACTTACCCTGAAGCTTGGCATTTTTCCCTTAAATTATGCAAAACAGCAAGCTTAAAGCTGAAACAACTTGGGTGAATCTTTTAAAGTTATTTATTATTTTATTTCTGTCGATTTTAAACAGTCCCAGTAGCCTCTACGCTACTTTGAAAGAAACTGTGCGGTATATTGCCACTAACCCCACGCTTTTGCTTTTGATCCTCCGCCTTGTTTTTGACAGCGACAAAGGACAATATTAATGTCATATCAACATACACCCATTCACATTTAATAGTGCTCTGTGTAATCAATCTTGTCTAAAGATCTACCCCATACTGACCATTGTTCAGTTTTGTTGTTTCACGGGGTCCCCGCATTTCACCATCCAAGGATCTGATGACGAGGTGGATAGCGTGCGATCTAGGGGCTCTGACAAGCTAGCACGCCATCCCGACTATTCCCACTGATCTACGAAGGGCCAAGGACGATGGGCCAAAACATTTGATCAAGTGAGAATACAAATTAGGGAGTTTCGGCATCTCGGAGAACATGCACACGATGGATTGATAGCCTCCATTTTCCTAGGTGAGCTTTGTGAGCTGGACACTTGTGACTGCCTATCGAGAAAGAAGGTTCGCGACAGCCAACAAATTGTGTATTGAGATAATCTTCTAGGGATTTAGATTGACATCCAATCAAATCAAGAATGGAACGAGATCCGAATGCCGAGTTCCACATGGAACATCGACCGATGATGCGAATGAAACGATGTTATCGCATCAGCTTGGCTTAGTCTCACTAGAATCCGGAAGCTAAAAGTGACACCATCGATGATAGATAAAGCGCAAGGCCAATAGAAACACTAACTCCTGAGATGACCTTCCTATTCTGCGGGGTTGGCCAGAGTATTCATGGAATGTCGCAAGACAGGCAGTCTATCATGCCATCTGGCACGTGCAGAAGGAAACCAGTGTCACTATAAGAAGCATCTCTCACCTAGGAAAACTCTGAATCTGTTTGATGTACTATTCTATCTAGCATTGACTTTGTTTCTTGTTAAAGATGTCGACTACCGCCACTATCACAGAAACGCAGCGCATTGTGCCGTTCGGTGTTCAAGCGAACAAATACCCCGACCCTCTGGTCCCCTCCGGTGTCCTTGATAAGTTCACATTCGAAGAGTCAACACCTGCCATCGGTCGAGAATATCCTACCCTCAACATTGTAGACGATATTCTCAACGCGAAGAATGCTGATGAGTTGATTCGTGATCTCGCTATCACTAGTATGTCATCACAAATAATCTCTCCAACCATTCCCTAACAACTTCCAGTCTCTCAAAGAGGCGTTGTTTTCTTCAGAGCCCAAGACAATCTCACAGACGAGCAACACAAACAACTCGTCCATCGTCTTGGCCAACTCACAAATAAACCAGCCGCTTCAACTCTCCATATTCATCCTCTCCTCAACAGCACCAACGAATTCGGCGTAGACGACAATGAAATCAGCGTTATATCCTCCAACGTCGAGTTCTTCCAAGATCGTATCAAAGACCGTGATGATAGAAAGCAAGGCGCTGCCAGTTGGCATAGCGATATCCAATTCGAGCAGTACCCCGCTGATTATACGAGCTTGAGACTTACAAAACTTCCTGCTGGAGGTGGTGATACCCTTTGGGCTTCGGGGTATGAAATATATGATCGCTATAGTGATCCGTATCAGAAGTTCTTTGAAGGTCTCACTGCGACGTATTCTGGGGATGGGTTCTTGAGGGCTAGGAATGCGCGACCGGATGTTTACAAGGTTTATGAAGAGCCAAGAGGTCATCCGGATAATATTGGCGACGAGCTCAAGGCTATTCATCCAGTTGTGCGAACCAATCCAGTCACCGGATGGAAGTCTATCTTTTCGATTGGAAACTTTCCCAGCCGCATCAATGAGTTGAGCGAACGAGAGAGCAAAGAGCTTTTGGAGTCGTTTTATAAGAGGATTGAGCAGAACCATGATCTTCAGGTTAGGTTCAGATGGAGAAATCCGAACGATATCGGTAAGTTGATTATCCAAGGTTCGAAAACACTGCTGACAGTATCTAGCATTCTGGGATAACCGCAGCGCGTTTCATAGTGCGACAAATGATTACGATGGATTGGGTGAACGAACGGGACATCGGGCAGTTGGCATTGGCGAGAAGCCATACCTTGACCCAAACAGTCTTTCCAGGACTGAGGCATTGCGTAGGAAGTAAACATTTCTTTAATTCGCATCCAGTATAAATCATATATCTAGCTCTATCTACCCATCAAGATTCAATCCTAATAAAGAATTCTTGCTCATCATCTTTCTTCTCTACAACGGCCCTCCTTACAAGATCATCACCAACAGCCAATCTCAACTTCTCCGCTGTGCATGGCGCATTCAGCACCAACGGCTCAGTGACATTATTCGCCTCCCTAGCGGCCTTGACTGCTTCTCTTAAAGCAAAGAAGACAGTAGACCCAAGGAACAAAGGCGGTTCACCGGTGCCTTTACTGCTTTGAATGGAGCCCAACTTGGTCCAATTGATCGGTTTGCCTTCGGAGTCGTGTTGGAGGGTTGTTACGTTGAAGACTTGCGGGATGTCGGAGAAACCAGGGATCTTGTATGTTCCGGGGCCTTTGGTGAAGATTTCGCCTGATTTCATCCAGAGGGATTCTTCCATTGTGAAGAGGCCTTGGCCTTGGACGAATGCTCCCTCGATTTGACCGTAGTCCATGGCGGGGTTTATGGAACGTCCGATGTCCTGAATGAGTTAGTTATTAGCCATGTAGGTATTTGCTTGTGCGTACCATCATGAGATCAGTTCTCAAGACTGTGGAATCTCCAGTGAGTGTATCCAACTCAACCTCGGAAATAGCCCTGGAATAAGTCAGCGAATATCCCATCGCAGCGAACAAGTTCACTTACACTCCTTGTGTGAAGTAGTAATACATAGGCAAAGGATCCTTCCAATTCCCCCACACATACCCAATCCTCGGCATCTTCCAAAACCCATTTGCTGCAAGATTAACTCTATCCCTATACGCCGCATGCGCAATCTTAGCCATACTAGCATCCTTTCCAAACTTCTCCCTATACGGTTTTAGTCGTTCATTAATCTGATCACACGCGTTCTTCACAGCTTGACCATTGATATCACTACCTGAAGATGCAGCTGTTGGTGAAGGGTTGGCGACTTGGTCGGATTGTGATTCTTTGTTGTAGATGCTGTCTATGGGGACGTTGAGCTCTTCGGCGCAGACTTGGGTCATTTTTGTATAGAGGCCTTGGCCCATTTCTGTGCCACCGTGGTGAAGGAGAACGGAACCGTCTTCGTAGATCTTTACGTAGGCGCCTGCTTGGTTGAGGTGGAGGGCTGTGGCGAAACTGAAAACGTTAATAACGCGAAATAAAGACGCAACAGGAGACCTACCTGAGACCGAACTTGGTGGGAACTCGACAAATTCCTCTCTTTTTGAACCGATTCTTGGAGTTGAACTCCTTGATTGCAGTCTTTCTCTTCTCAAACTCAGATGTTTCGCTGAGTTGATCCATCATAGTGGGAATATGGAAATCATCGTTGATCTCCTGCAAGAACGGTGTTCGCTGACCAACTTCATACAAGTTCCGCATGCGAAGATCATCAACATCCATGTTCAAAGACTCAGCAATCTCGAACATGATCGTTTCGGTGATGTACATCCCCTGTGGACCACCAAAACCTCGGAATGCTGTGTTACTGACTGTATTGGTCTTGCAGACGTGTCCGCGGATCCAGGCATGAGGAATATGATAGCAGTTGTCAACGTGTGTGCAAGCTCGGTCCCTGAAAGCGTTAGTACTCCAACCATCGCAGGTGTTGGGATGACTTACATGACTGCACCGCTCATATCCAACGAAGCACCAGCATTATTATAAAGATCAATATCCAACACCTGAATCCTTCCATCTTTCCCAAATCCAACCTTCCAATGTGACTGAAATGGATGTCTCTGTCCACTAAAAGCAATATCTTCATCACGATTCAACATCATCCTCACAGGTCTACCAGTCTTCTGCGCAGCAAGAGCGAGATACATGGAAAGAGCTGTTGTTCGCGACTCTTTACCACCATATGCACCTCCCATTCTTCTAACGCGCATATTCACTCTGTTCATGGGAACACCGAGGACTTGAGCTGTGAAGACTTGGTTTTCCATGAGGTTTTGGGTTGAGATGTATACCTCCATTGAACCATCTTCCATGTGCGGGATCGCGAGGGCAGCGTTAGTTTCGAGGTAGAAGTGTTCTTGGCCACCCATACGTGTTACGCCTTCGAGGACGTGATCGCATTTGTTGAATGCGTCTTCAAGGGAACCACTAAGAGCATCCCCCTTTCGAAGTTCTTTACCATGTTTGAAGAAACTCTTCGCTTTGATGGCTTCTTCGATTGTGAAGATGGGTGGAAGACGTTTGTAAGAGACTGTGACGGCGTCTGCAGCAGCTCTTGCTTGAAGAGCTGTTTCAGCATAGATCATACCGATGACTTGACCATAATACTCGGACTTTCCATCTGCAAAGATAAGTTCGTCGAGAACAACAGGACCCCAAGTATTCTGATCTTTGGTGATACTATCTTTGTCGACATAGCCGACTACACCAGGCATATCCAGTGCAGTTGAGTAATCAACACTGAGAATCTCAGCATGAGCCGCCTTGGACATGACCAAAGCTCCGAAGAGCTCGTTATGCTGCCGTGGCATATCGTCCACGTACTCAGCCTCTCCAGTGCAGTGCTTCACCGCTGATAGATGAGGAATTGGTCGGCCGACT
This sequence comes from Fusarium anguioides, assembly GCA_012977745.1. Lineage (NCBI taxonomy): Eukaryota > Fungi > Ascomycota > Sordariomycetes > Hypocreales > Nectriaceae > Fusarium > Fusarium anguioides. The sequence continues at coordinate 56,896 of JAALXK010000369.1, read as the reverse complement.
TCTTTGGTTCCTCTGTTTCGCATAGAGGCTGTAAAGTTATCACGGTTTCCAGATGAGATGTCACGGTGGATTTCTTCAATCAGATCGGTGTCGACTTTACCGAGATTAAGGTCGTGAATGACCTCGTGCCAGAAGCGGAAGAACATGGAAATGGTGAGGACTGCAAAGAGTTAGAGTTGCACTCGTCAAGACGACGTGGATGTACTGACCTTTTCGATAATGAGCCATACCACCAGGTACACCAAACGACAGCTTAAACTGCTCCAAAAGCGCATCAATAGCAGTATCCAACGTCGACACATCAGTCCACTTCTTCCCAAGAACAGCTTGTTGAGCTTTCTCAGCCATAACAGTCGTTGGCGCCATTCCACCAACAGAAAACGCTGCGTCCTCAACAACACCCTCCCCATCCAAACGAACTCTAAATCCAGAAGTGACAATAGCGATATCATCATCCTTCCTCTTAGCCTGTTTATACGCCTTTGTAATCTCTAGCTTCTCTTCACTAGCGAGTGGAATCACAATTTCTGTTATAATTCCGTCTTGAGGAAGTGCTGTTGTTCTGTAGGAGATGAACCATGATGCCAAGGGAGTCTCAAAAACTCCCCTGCTTTGTGTTTGGATCTTTAGTTTTGCTCCTGCGGCGAGAAGAACGGGCGCTGAATCTGAGATTGGACTTGCTGTGGCGAGACTTCCTGCTAGACTAGCGACATTACGAATTTGACGGCCGGCGAAGTATCGGAGTTGTTTGCGTAAAGCTTCTAGAGGTGAAGCACGGCGACCCATCTTGGCATATAAGATAGTGCACATCTCTTCAACCTTTGTCAAAGAAAGGTTACCAGGTATGCTGATCTCTTTCATCGATTCGAGCTCCGCTTGAGATTTCAGAAGAGGATCAATATTATAGCTGTTAAGCTCAGTGATATCGGCTGCAAAGACAGAGACGCGGTATTCTCTCTTCTTGAACCGAACCTCAATCTGAGTTTCACTCGCACCACCAACGATCTTGGCCTCCGGATATACAGCCTTGAGATCAATGAGCTGTTGAAGATTCGTCGGTCGGAACCAAAGTCTTCGATCATCTCCATAGCAAATCGGTCTTGGTTCATACTTTCGAAGAGCAGGTGGAAATATAGGTTCTGTTGATGGATCATATGGGAGGAACGTCTCTCCAAATTCTGCCCCATCTGGGGATTTGGGTGGTGTTTGTGGAGATTGAGGTCTCGGCGCTGTAATCGGAGTTTCCATTTCCTTTGGGTTTGATGAATCGGAGCCACAGCCGGTTGAACCGGGAGTGTCTCGACAGCAACCTCCTGGACGACCGCATGAGCCGGTCTTGTTGGCTTCACGTGCAACGGTTGCATAATCATCGTCTGTGGGCTTTTCGGGCGTTATCACCTTGTCGTTGATCTCGGCGAGGGTTCCGTTGAGGTCTTCTGTGATGAATGTTCGTGCTGCTTCGAAGATGGGTTTATATCCGGTCTGAAAGCGTTTAGCGTGAGATACACAATGGGAGAGAGGCTGCTTACGCATCGACAGAGATTACCGTCTAGATGGCCTTGTAGTTCCACTTCAGAGTTTGTAAGATGGAATTTACCATCTCGGTATGAGTTCCGGATGAGAGCGTATAAACTCATGACAATTCCTGGTGTGCAGAATCCACATTGCGTACCACTGCATCAGTCAGCCTTGAACTCTCCTCTTTTGATCAGTTCCACTTACTGCATCTTTGCTATCCTCTCTTGAAGAGGATGCGGTCGTTTCACGGTCCCCAAACCCTCAACGGTTATGAGACTCTTTCCATCAACACCAACAAGCGGATACAAACAGGCATTCACCGCCAAATGGTTCACTCGTCCAGACTCAACAGTCTGTAGCACAACAGTACAAGCACCGCAACCACCCTCCCCGCATCCCAACTTCGTTCCCTTTAGACTGTCCTGCGCTCTAATCCAATCTAACAGAACCCAGTCTGGATTAGGATTCTTGACTGTGACGGGTCTTCCATTGACGTAGAATTTGATGTCGGATGTTTTGTAGGTTGTCTTGATGAGAGATCCGAGAGCTTCGACGGCTGTTTTGGGGGCGTCAGACTCAGCGTCTGAGAGGGGAGGTGAAGGCAAAGTGTCTTGAGTCTTCATTGTAACTGTAAACTGAAAGCAAGTGAAAATGTTAGTAGTGCACGTCACGGTGAATTGGAAGCTTGACACAGAAGAATAGAGAATCAAACTTTGAAAAGAGTGAGAAGCTCGAATGGGAGAAACAAAAAAGCCAAATCAGCCAAATTCTCACTTCAGCCACTCGGACTAGCTGTAGTTATCACCAAGTTATCATCCCCACCCTTGAATGCTTCCCCATCCTTGAATTGATACGCCACAATGCGGGGGTTATACACCGAGGTGGAGTGCTCAATTCTCATGATAACACAGCTGTTTCCCCCCCATTCTTGAAGGAGTTCCTTTGTATACCCGCATATTCCCGAGATCTCACATTTATTCCTTCAAACGGTTAACCTTGTATTTATCGTGTTGAGAAACGTTGTATTACAGATGAGGGGTCGATTGCCGAGTTTATCTATTTGGGCGAAAGTGGGTGTTAAGGATTGGTGTAGCCCACTTCTGGTGGATTCCTTGGCCTGATATTTTCGACGTCTTTTGATGATAGGTTCGGGGGCTAAGACTTGTTGAAGAATACCTCAAGTCAGACCTAAATCTAGGGAATATGTTGGTAATTCTTATGGTGTCAGTATGTTAGATACTTTACCCCGCGTTCTGTCCTGCATGATCTCCTTGCAAGCTATCCCGAAACGAGATGACAGTGAATGATCTTTTGTTTGTAATATCCTGCTGACATTGCCTGCTATTTAAATCTCAAGAGTGGCACATTGTTTCACTCAATACTCCACTGCCCATCAAACATGGGATTGATCTTAACCTGGCCCAACCCATTCTCCCCAACATTCTTCTTATCAACCTTCTTGTCTCCAATAGTCCAATTCTTGATATGAATCCCCAATGTAAGATTTCCCTGGCCAGGTGTATAATTATCCATATCATCACTCACATCCATTCCCACAACACTACGTCCAAGCTTCAACTTATCTCTATGCATTTTCTCAAAATGAACATTGGAAATCTTCAAATCGAAATTTTGCATCGGCGCGATCGTCATGAGCGCTGCACAAATTCCCTCACAGACGACATCATCAACTTTGAGTGACATCTTCCGATTGACGTCGATTTGCTTAGGGTCAGCGTAGAAAGGCGATGCACCGAAAATAGCCGTTGGAACGTATGCGTTTGGAGCAATCCAGCGGTTGTGAATGACGCGAAGTTTGCTTACAGACACACCGTTCACATTTCTTGGTTTCCATCCCATCTGGATAATCGCATTGTTCCTTGCTTTCCAAATCGTAATACCTGAAATTTGAGCTCCAGAGTGATATAGCTTGATAGCATCATCGTTGACATGCCAGAATACATCCCGCACTTGACCATTGTACATTTGTGTGCCATCGGTTTGGAAGTAGAATGCACCGACTTGTTTGTAATCGCTGATTTGGGCGCTGACTTTGTTATCCTCTTCGTGGTCTGTGTGATTGGCTGGATAAAGATCCATGGTGTTGAAGGGAGGTGAGTTGAGGGTTGGACCGATGCATGTCCATGTTTGGGAGTCGGTGACCGATTGATGCCAAAACATTCGAAGACTGTAGCGATCGTCTTTTACGGCGGTGTAGTTCTTGACTGTGTTGGCCATGTAGGCGTAGTTCTCGCCCGATACAACACCGTAACCCACGGTATGGAAGGTTTTGTATTTGGTTGTGTATTCCAGTGCTGATTTGATGTATGCACCTGGTTCCAAATAGACATAGTGAGTGTTGGGATGAAACTTAATGTGATCCTTGCCCAGAACCCCATCCTTTTCCATCCAGTGGACACCGGCTGTGAAGATGACAGTTGGTTTAGACTTAAACGTGTCCTGGGTCATCTTTCCAGGTTTGATGACCTGAACATCACGCGACGTCTTCGATGGAACCAATTGAGCGGATAAAGGAGGGCTGGCGAAGACAAGAAGGGCATTCTTGGGCTCCTCGCTTACAATAACACCGCCTTTCTGAACGTACTCCTTGCCGTTGGACCTGTACGTGTAACGGTCGTCCTGAAACTCAACAGAGAATCTGGTTCCAGATTGTTGAAAAGGGACGCGAATCACAACAGTATCGGACTTTGGACTCTTGACTTTGAATCGAAGATCGGTAGGACGAATGACCACGTTGGAGGCTGGACCAATGGAAGATCCATCGATGGTAACTATCTTGACATCAACGTCCTTTCGATAGATGAACTGTGTCCAGGCCATATTAATCCCCGCGTCAGCTTCGATAGTAATACCATCTCCATCCGAGAGATCGTACTCTTTTCCTGGCTGAGCAGGGTCAAACATCTTGCCGTTTCCATTACGAGGAATTGACTCGTAGACAAATGAGGGATGGAAGTCATTCTGGCCAGCGACCGAGACAGAAATATTGTAGAGGCGTGACCGTCTAACTTGATCAGGTGCAACAGCCGTCTTTGTATTGACGATGGAATTATCATGCCACCATGTTGTAAGGTCAGGACTTGAGTGCTTTATAGCGCAGACCTGAGCTGCGGCGAGGAAACCGAGGAACTTCCAGCACGGAAGCATGTCTGTTCATGGATTTGTATGGTGTGAATAGTAAGTGTTGGAAATGATAAGATAGCGATTCCATGGGGTATCCTTCTCAATCTTTATAATCATCTCAAGCGCGAAGTAATTACTGTTCACGAGGCCTCAAGCATTTATGCCCTGGGAATTTACCTCATACGGAAAAGGACCGACAACCGCATCAACGACCAATCGTGAGTTTTCCGCACCCGCAACAACATCTTGGCATTAACGTGAACCCGAAAATACCAAAAAGTAAAGGTCAAAGATCGACACCATTTTAAAAAAGCCAAGCTAGCAGGCCCGAATGCGGGGAACTCAATCCTCCCGAGAATCTTCCCACCACTTATCCTCCTCATCTTCCCCAGCTTCTGGACAGGGCAGATAATTCGGTCCGCCGCTATGCACCATGAGTAATTTTGTTGCTCTCTCCGCTAGAGGACCTAAATATCTTGATTCTTGGTTTCGGAAGTTGGCGAGGAGACACATTAGATTATGTAAGAGATTGGGGATTGAGTCGATGTCAGTGGAGTGGGGTGCTGTTGGGAGGAGATCGCACATGAAGCTTGCTATGTCGGATACTTTTTGTTCCTGGGGGTATTAACGGAGGATGGGGTTTTAGAAGGGGAGGCGGCTTACCATTCCGATGCCGTGTGATTCGATCACATCGCGTGGGATACTGCTGAAGCAGGATACTAGACTCCTTGCAGCTCTTCGTAATGACGGTGCAGCGTTCGCTTGCCCCGAGGTACGGAGACGCCAAGAGAGTGTATGCAACCAACATTGCGTGACAGAAATATCTGCTTTCTGCGTCTCATCTATCGCCGTGGAAGGAAGTGATGTGAAGCGATCCGGATTGAGTAGCTTGGAAACAGTCTCTTCGCCTCCTTTGATCGTTTGAGCGCGCCATGATGATACGAACGCTGAATCAACGAGGATGAAAAGCTTGACGAGATCTATAAAGCCTCGAAGGGTGGTTTCATCGCAGCCGGTGTATAGTGTGGGTAACGCGATGGAGGGTTGGAGAGTAGGTGATGTCTGGTGCTGAAGACAAAAGGCCCTGGTTCTGTTAGTACATCTCCATACTTGGTGAATGAGGGGTGTACCTTTCTGTGATGAAGAGTAGCCAGTATGTTAGTCTCTTTCGCTCTTGGTCCTCAATTTCATGTCCCTTGTATGACTCTTCGCGATCTAGATCCATCGATAAAGCAAAGCCAATAGCTTCTCTCAGATAATACCACGCCATCTTGCTCTTATTCCTATTCCCCCAATAAGAAAAGATAAAGAAACTCTCAAGAATAGTCCATTCATCAGCCTCCTCGACAAAAAGCATGCTCTCCTGTCGTTCAGCAATACATTGCGCAATGTACCTATCCGCCAAAGAACCCTGCTCAGCAGAACTCTTACCAGCGTCAAGGTTCAGCTGCACAATAACAGCAGCCGACATAGCAGCAAAGAATCGCGCCATACTAGCCGGAACAGCATCTCTGGTAAGGGAAAGCTTACTCAGGAGACATCCAGGATTGATGATGGGAAAGACTGGGTACAGACGCAGGAGGAAGATCCTTGTCCAGTGGGTATATGCCGATAGCGGGTATTGAGATTGTGGAACCAATTGCTGCGGGTTGGATGGTATGCTGGGCGTGAGGTCGGCTGACGTTTGTGGGTATTCGATTATTTGCTGCCATGATCCGAGAGAGTCTGGACCTTGGTAGTCAAGTTCGCCTTGGAAAAGATCCGGAGGGAATGCGGTGTCTGTCGGAGTCATGGTTGTGCCATAAGATGATGGACCCTCAGAGTTCGAGTTCTCAATAGGAGATGAAACCTCTGAACCAGTAGAAAGTTTGTCGCATTTCTTCCTCTTCGTCACAGGCCGTCCTCTCCTCTGCGGGACCGTCTTGTAAGAACACTCCATACCGGCAATCTCACAAGCCCTGCACGGCTCACGCCGATCACATTTCGTCTTTCGCTGTTTACAGGCATCGCATGCCTTACCGGGGCTTCGCTCAAGTATCTTCGGGCCATCTGACTTGTTGGAGATTTTGAAGACTAGCATTGCGTTGCATTGGATTTGGTTTGCGGAGGATTGTGCAGTGGAAGTCTGGGGAAACATGCTTTTTGAAGTAAATTCCCGGGGTAGGGAGGACCTAACGTTAGAAGGTACTAGACTATAGTGAGTGGCTAGTGGCGTAGGGGCGCCATGGGTGAATGGGTTGGACTGTTGGAGTATCAAGAATCATGTATGGAATGAGTAAAAACATGATTTATGTGATAGAGTTAGACTGATGATCTGCTCATATGCGAGAATTGAGTTTGCACTATCTCCCCCCGCCTCCACAATTCAAAATGCAATCCCTACTCTTAAACGTCGATGTGTACTCCGTAGACCTGACTCAATTAACGTCTTGAAAGCCTTTTTCATGCGCTGCAACAAAGCCACCGTATGTGTTGCCATCAACCCCAGCGACGCAAATTTCCTTTAAATACTAATGGTTTAGTCACAGCTCCTTCAAGTAATCTCATGTGTAGTAGAATTTTCGGCGGCCCCAAGACCCAAGACCTTGGAATTGCCAAGCCAACAGCCAACGCACTGATCCCCTCGCCTCGGTCTCGATTCCGCCAAGAGCCATTTTGCCCAAAAGGGTAAATCCCCGGCTTACACATTAGGATCCTATAGTATTTTCAGCCTCGGTGATTTACTGTTCATGACCAAGTTGATCATCCCATTTCCCCATGGGCTGATGATCTGGGGATAGTCTGGGGATATTGGGGCTGCGAGAATTATATAAGAGGTTCGATCGCCCCCGGATGTAACATGAGACAAGCATCACAACATCAATCATAACTTGCATCCCAGTTCACATTTCTTGAATCATCTTTGCAATCATGGGCGCAGACGTACAAACCACCATCGCTGATGCGGCTGTGGCCATGACCACCGAACGTGAGATGACAGTTCGTCAATCTCTTCGTTTCTGGCCCAAAGCTATTTGTTTCTCTCTGGTCATCTCCCTCGCCATCATTATGGAAGTAAGTCAAACACTCTCCTCCCTCCAATGAGCTTATCTAACATCCCAGGGTTATGATACTAACCTCATGTCCAACTTCTACCCCTTCCCTCCCTTCCAACAACGTTTCGGCGATCAAGTCGATGAGAAAGGCAACCCGATTATAAGCGCTGAGTGGCAGACCATCATCAACAATTCTGGTCAAGCTGGTTCTATCGTTGGTCTTATCCTCAACGGATGGATCACTGAGCGTATCGGCTACCGCATGACCATGCAGTTGGCCATGGTAGCTATGATTGGAGCCATCTTTATCCCGTTCTTCTCTACCGGCCTTCCCATGTTTGTTGCCGGCGCTGTTTGCCAGTCTATTCCTTGGGGTGTCTTTCAGACTTTAGCTGTTTCATACGCCGCTGATATTTGCCCCATGTCTCTTCGTCATTACATGACCTCCTGGGCAAGTTTGAGCTCTTCAGCAAGAAGTACTAATACTAATGTGTCAATCCAGATCAACGTTTGTTGGGTTATTGGACAACTCATTTCAATCGGCATCCTCAATGGTCTTCTTTCTAGATCCGACGAGTGGGCATACAGAATCCCTTTCGCTCTTCAATGGGTAGGTTACAACCTCCAAATACATCCCCAGATCAAGTCTAACATCTATAGATTTGGCCCATTCCCATCATGGTTGGAACCTACTTTGCTCCCGAAAGCCCCTGGTGGCTCGTCCGACACGGTCGATACAATGATGCCCGACGCGCTGTTGAGCGCATGATTACACCCCAGCCCGATATCGAGTTTGACTTGGACGCTCATATCGAAATGATGAAGGTGACTACAGAATTTGAGAGGGAGAACAGCGCTGGTGCTGGATACTTGGATTGCTTCCGCGGCAGTAACTTGTAAGTGACCCCAAACTGCTACGGCTCGATCAGTACTAACGAGCACTCTTCAGACGTCGCACTGAAATCTCTTGCATGGCTTGGCTCACCCAAGCATTCGCTGGTACTCCCTTCATGGGCTTCGGAGTTCAATTCATGATCCAAGCCGGTCTTTCCAATCGCCACGGCTTCACCATGAGTCTCGTCCAAACTGCTCTCGGCTTCATCGGCTGTTTCATCGCAATGTGGGTTCTCACCCGTTTCGGTCGACGCACCATTTATCTCGTCGGCCTTGGCTTCATGGCAATCGATCTCATCATAATCGGCTGTCTCGGAATTCCCACCCTAACATCTTCACTATCATGGGCCGTCGGAGTTCTCATGGTCGTTATGGTAGTCTTTTACCAAATCACCATCGGTCCCGCTTGTTTCACCGTTGTAGCTGAGATGCCATCTACACAACTCCGCGCCAAGACTGTCGCTTTTGCAAGAGCGTGCTATAATGCTGGTGGATTTATCACTAATGTCCTCATGCCGAGAATGATTGGTGTCAATGCGTGGAACTGGGGTGCCAAGGGTGGGTTTTTCTGGGCGGGTATTGCAGCTCTTTTCTTCACGTGGTCGTTCTTTAGACTTCCTGAGGCCAAGGGCTTGACGTACTCCGAACTTGATTTGTTGTTTGAGCATAGGACACGAACTCGTGGGTTTACCCAAGAGGCTGCGGATCTTCTTAAGCCGGAGTTGACTCATGTTGAGCATAAGGAGGGGAAGGAAGTCTAGTCAGCTTTTGGAAGTTGGTCAAGTATACTTCGAGTTGATGTCGCGGGCTATTTAGGGTTGTGAAGACTGATGATGATGGTGGTGATGGTGGTGGCGTAGCGACAGATTCAGCAGTACACGAGCGCTCTTGTCCATTAGTTATCGATTATAGCAAACACCAAACAAATGATGCCTTAGGCCACTTACTTTGCGTCTCTGTAACTCTGTGGCTAATTCCGTTACTGAGCACAGTATCTCTTGGTGTTCGGCGCCGCGAACTACTATCTGCAAATGCTTGTTCATAGCGCGTCAGTATATGTTCAGTCAATATCCGGCAGTCCAAACTCACTTACTCTGGTTCTTGTTCATCCATCCCAGATTCAGTCTAGGTTTATAAACCTCACTCCAAACGCACCTTCTGCTGGTCCAAGTTCATACCCCCAGTTGCTAACTTCTTTTCTCTGCATCATTATTTGCGACGGATTAACAAACTCATTCGAAATCTCATTCTTCACTACTGCACCGTCACCTTCAACCAATCACTAGTCTAAGTCCCCAATGGTCCGGTCAACATGCGATTGAGTAATTGTTCTCTCCCTTCCCTTCCCTCTCACCCATAAAAGTCAAGATTCTAACTAACTAATGAGCTATCTTCTTCTCCCTCCTCACGGCGTTACTCGCAATCAACCTTGTAAACGCCTGGCATAAAGGTGCTCTTCTTACCGAACCGGTTTTGACTACCAGCTATATCATTTTCCGCGCTACAGCCCCTCCTATATCTCTCAGCGTCAGTTGAATCGAACTCTGGCCTTCTGACCCTCTTCGCGCCCTTAATTGCGGCTGAATTGGTTAATGCGAAGTATCCCGTAAATATCCCATCTGACGTAACCTGGATCACAACCTGGGAGCAGCTTCACGAGCAAGCTCCCAAGTTTAACAGAATGTGATTTACGAAGAGGTGCAGCTTCGCTATCAAAGTCAACGATAAGATTGTTCTCGCGACGGATGAAATAATGACGAAGAAAATGTCTGACTGGCACGATTACTTAGAAAGGAACGACCAGCGACCCGAAATTGTGCTTCAGACTCCGAAAGTGCGAGAGGCGGTGTTTTGTGGATTCAAAAACGAATGTTCTAATCCTCCCTGTTTTGGATATGGCCTATGTCAACAGTTTACCGGTTGCTATGTCTGTTCTTCTCCCAGGCGTGGCAGTCCAAGAGGCAGGTGTTTTTGAGGTGGGTCGCCAGTTGGTGGAATGAGATAAGGGTTAGGTAAGTCAGGCTACCGCAAATATTAACATAACTTACCTAGGGTCTCAGGGTCTAAATGCTTCAGTTTCCCTGTGAACGGGCGTTTGGTGTACTGATCATTTTCTGATCTACTTGCTCTGTCAGGCAGGAATTACATCTTGTCTATCTTGAACCAAGTAGAACATACAACTAATGGAAGAGTAGGAACTTGGGTAGAAATGAAAAGGGCCTCTTGTGATAATTGGTAGGCATAATAAAGGAGCTAAACAGAATTGCTACATGCCCGCTCTTGTCGGAGTAAACGCTGTGTTATGAGGTCATTCGATCTTGAATCGGTTCTTGTTGACTGTTGGTTCAACCAACAAAGAATAGACCGAGCGTCACATGTAACCGGAACAACAGCTCACCTTGAGCTATTTAAGTTCCATCCACCGCGCCCGATCCGTTGCATTCTTTTCCATCAACCGTTAGCGCAAAACATCACAAAACATGTCCCAATGTAAAGAACAAGCCACTGGGTCTATCCACTCCGAAGAGCCTGCCAGCGATGAGTACTTCGAATGCAGCACAGAAGGCGGAACTCAGTACAAAGACCTCTCCTCCGAACAGCAAGAAATGACCGACATCCTACGTCAAATGGAGCTCATCAGCTACCGCGACCCAAACGGAATGGGTATATCATCCCTAGGCCAAGATGGAGTTTATCGCTATTTCGATGGCGATCGCAACATTCTGTACGCTATCCCACTGAGGCCTGCCTTAGTCAAAGCCTTGCTAGATCGCATGCCCTATGACGCTGAGGCGGAAAAGCTGTTTCGTGGTGTTGATGGAACCAAGGCACCTAAGGAGCAGTGGTATAACCCTTTACCTGATGATATGCTTGAGCCATTGACGAAAGAGGAGAGGAAGGAGGCGTTGGATTATATGGAGAAACATAAAGAAAGGATTAAAATGATGCGTGAGAAGAAGATGAATGAGGATTATAAGGAGAGGGTGGTTTTCATTGAATCAGATCACAAGCTTGAATGAACTTCCTATAGACTACTCTGGTAGTGAGCAATTAAAATCATCAGTCTGAATCCTTATTTACCTTTTTACTAGGAGAGAATGACCCAACTTGCGTGATTTACTTCATCATGGTATACCTTTTTGTTGGTCCTACATGCATGGAAGGGTTCCAATGCCAGGGTATCATTGCCCCATTATACTCGACTTAGCAAGTCGATCACGTCCAGGTTCTTGAGATGCCAAGGAAGATCAAGTGGGCAGGTGGGTTAGAAAAGAGGCAGCATTGAGGGGATCTGTTACCTGCACCCCCCGGTGCAGTCATCTTCAAATCTTATATGCACCGGGGGTGGTGCAGGTAACAGACCCCAGCATTGAGGTAGGAATTAGGCAAAACTCTTTTCGGACCCAGGATTATCTTTGAGTCCGTCTGATAGTGTGCTTTGCAATCTTTGATCTTCTGAAACCAGCCAGATTTCACGATGAGCACACAGTCCATATCATCTCCATTGAGCAGGTTATTATTCTCAGCAGGAAGTCTATCATATTCAACATTCTATTTCCAGTCTATCTATCCAATTTTATGCAATCTAATCAATCTCTAAAACATTCCATGGAATGCAGTCTAAACACCAAGATGGAGCAACCAAGTCTCCAAATCCTTCGTCAATCGACTTCCAACATCATTCAAATCATCAATATCCTGCCAAGACACTTCAACAGTCAAACTACCCCCCTTCACAGAAACCGTAGAAATCTGCATCGCCGGCCCAGCAACATCCGCACAAAGTGTGAATCTTGCCTTACTAACACCCCAACCATCTTCGCCCTCAGCAGTCTTCTCAGGTTTGTTGTCCACAACACCAATGTTTGTGACGATCCATGAAAGCTCACGAGGTTTCTTCTCCTGTGTTTTGTGGTAATCATGCCAATCTGTGATTAACTTCATCATACCGACAATGCTATTCGTCGTACCGGCGTTGATTCGGTGGTCAATGTCATCGCGGATTATGTTTGCTGCTTTCCAAATACTTGGCTCAAGATCGGTGATTGGTTGATGGGCCCAGTTGTTGATACGTGCTTGAGCTCGAATATCACTCACGATTTCTCGATCGAAGGTGTGATATACCGATGCGACACAGTTCTGGACGCTCTTCTCAGGTTGGAGTGAAGCAAATTTCGATGGTCGAATTTCCTTGCGCATGAATCGTCTTTGATCGATAGCTGTAGCTGCATTGAAAGCATTCGCTTTACCCTCTGAGAGATCAACAGATAGACACGCCAGTACAATTCCATGGAAAAGACCAGTCAGAGTCGTCCCATGCTCTCGACATATTCCCAGTAACTTCTTCAAAGTCACTCCATCGATATCAAAGCTCTTATTCCTTGTGATATAAGAGTCTGGTCGAACAGGTGCCCAATGCGCCTTCGACGTGCTCGAAACAACAGCCGAAGGACCAAAGCTATGCCAAATTTCCGAACAGGCATATCCAAGTGTAACTTTATGCTTCGCCAGCTTCTCCTGTGGTTGAGGGAATGTTTCTCTGGAGATAGCAGTGTTCATGATTCGTGAGCCAGGAATAAGCGGTGATATAGACGAAGCCGAAGAGAGATTGTTGAAGAGCGTTCGTTGGAAGAGTTTAGCTCCCATACCATCCGTATTCGCGTGATTCCACACAAAAATCGCATCAACGAAATTCCCCGTCTGCGTACGCATAAGAAGTAATCTCCATCCCGGTCTCGTCTCGAGATGTTCAAACTTTGCATCAAGTTGATAATTCAGATTCGCTTCAAAAAGGTCATCATACTTATCATCCGTAGAAACTTCCCAGATAATATGTTCTGAGAGATCAACAGTCTCGAGCTCAACCCAGACTGGTTTTCTTTTGCTTTCGCCGACAAGACCGACTTGAAGCATGGGGAATTGAAGGACGGTCTTTGCAACGGCTACATCGAAACGTTGGACGACTAGGGCGTGGTTTGAGAAGGATGTGAGGAAGGGAGGAAGGGTGTAGCGACATGTGACGATTGTACTGCAGTAGTGGTCGAGATTATGCATTCCCGACTGGTACAGTTCGCTTTGGTACATGTTAGTATTTGAAGACTTATTCCACTGGAGTAACGTACATGTAACCCAGTCGACGAATGTAAGGCTTTGGTTTAGGAGACATCTTGTTTGTTCTTGTTTAACTTTGTGATTAACTTTGTGTGGTTGTATTGCCTTTCAAGATACCAAAGATCTGGCCATCTTGCTACTTATATCCCTTCACTATCGCCAACTTTACCCGCTTTGAGCCTCAACCTGATCCTATTCCCGTCCCTACCCCTGTCTTCGGTTCCGCGGACTCAGTATGTCCCATTAACTCGCACCTAACCGGCGACCGAAGTTCGCACTCGTTCCCTAAACCCTGCAAACCACGTATCAAACCACGATATCCCTGTCAATCTGTCACCAACCATCAAGGCGAGTCTCAAAGCGGAACCGCGCATTACGCAATCATTCTTCTCCGCCCTATCATTGGGTGCAGGTGGGTCATGATTCGGCAGTTGTTTATTTCTCGTTCCAAGCCTCAACGCCTTGACCAAGTCGGTATGCTATTTTGTCCCTGAAACAAGGGTCACGAAAAGCTTAATGATACACTAAGCCGGGACATCCGCTCTGTATGTCACCTAAACTGTCCTCTCCCACTAGCCTTATGAATTTCTGGGACCTTAATGTCGTAGCATCCCCAGTTGTAAAGTTGACAACTTAAACTTCTATACTACACTTTTCCAAACAGGTGCATTTTGAACATACGACCACGATAATCATCAGATACGCGTGATTTAGCAGCCGAATTCGTGGACTACGGGCAAATGACCTGTTTTTAGGCTAGCTTCACCGTTTTTCATTCTCGACTATTCCCAATCACGCCTAAGTCATGAATGATACCACGAGAGCAGCTTATGTGGCCGAGTTTCTCAGTCATGCCATTTCAAAACTTCATTCACGCGAAACATGCTGGCATCAATCTGGTGTTGGTGGTTTACTAGATGGATTACGCGCGAATCTATCTGAATCGATGTTATGGAATAATAGTATTATTTCAGATGGGCCTTACTCTGCTAATGCGACTGGAAATGTGTACTCTATTGACTTTCTGGCAAAGGAGTTTGTGGTCAATGATGTTGATCAGGATACATTTATCACGTTGACTTATATCCATGGTATGTTATCTAGACGTTCGTTGGCACAATATTAACCTAGTTTGCAGCGTTATGTCTGATAATTGCCTTCTTCTTGGTATATCCTGTAATTCTTCTTATGGATTCATCAACAGTGCTTTGCGATCTTATCAATCGCCCTGTCGCAAAGAATACAGTCGCAAAATGGGAATCAGCCTTACGGGCTTTTGTCTTTACACCCCTTGTCATCGCCGGTCTGGCAACGGGGATAATTGCGATGGGATCATCAGATCATTTCAGAACTGAACATGGGGTAGGATCTCTAACCCCAGATCAACCAAGTCAAAGCTAACCATTACCAGGTTATTGGTCTTGTTACTGTAGTGTTTGCAGGTTTCGCATCACTACTCTATTTCTTCGGCTTCTTCTTCGACACTCGCATGCGCCGAACGGCCCTTGGAACGCGGTGGCTTCAGAATGTTCATTACTTCGACATGTTTGTCTGCCAAGTCATCCTCATGCTCTCCGGTTTCGCCCTCACCGACGGCTTTGATGATTTATCTGTAATGGGTCTATGTTACATCCAGATCTCAACAGCATGGTCTGTATCTCTTGGCATGATAGCCTCATTTGTTTGGAACAGTGCTATGGTGCTAATGACAGCCCAATGGTTTCTTGTCAAGAGGGCAAGGCCTGAAAGAGGCAGTGCAAATGAGAATAGAATGTGGAGGCTCGTGCGTTTTCGGCGTCGACCGAGACAGATGGAGGAGATGGAGGGGGTTGAGGTATCGTATGAGATGGCTTCGTCATCTGAAGCTGAAGGTGAAACGTGTAGATCAAGGTCGTGATGGGGATGGAGCCAACGAATATTTATGGATGTCCAAGCGTATCTAGTCTGCATATCTAGGGTAGATCTTACAAATTTGTTCAATATTTTCCGTTAACCATAATAATTACCATAAAATCTCTCCGCCCGACGGACACCCGGTAGCTTTGATCATAGTTATCGTATGACTTTCTACCCGACGGTCTCAACATTGTCCCGAATCATCTCGAAACGCAGGGCTGAAAACAAAGCGCGGTCTTGGTTGTCAAACAACTAGCTGAAGTCAAACACGGACTCATATTTTGGGTAGCAAGGCCATCCCTGTCTTCAAGTTCCTCTCCTCTAATTCGTCAAAATCTTCTTGATACCACTATTTTAAGCGAAGAAAAAATACATCGGTCGCCGCGGGTCACCGACATGGGTCCCGCGGATGCTTCTGCGGAATCTGGGGAATACTACGGATACTTTACGTATGTATATTGACTTTTAATGCGGTTCTTGCATCCCGCGGAGGGCGATCATGTTGGTAATCCCGGGGTCCGCAACGAGCGGGTAGATTATCGTGCATTTTGCGGGAGTTGTGCGTAATGATTGTAGATTGATTGATTGTCGGCGTAGTTTGGGCGCAAACGCGTTAACAACGCATCAACTCGCTAAGCTACGTGACGTGGAGTGTAACATAATTTTTTTTGCGATATAACATGTCGGTGAGCAGCTGTATCTTTCTTTTTACATTCAACATCAACATCTACATCTACATCTATACCTACAACAAGTCGACTTCCATGATACCTGATCCTGATACACTCTTTGCTATTTATCCTCCGTTATACCCCAAAATGGCAGTTGAGAAAGCCAAAAAGCGCCTGAGCAGAGTCCCAGGCCCCAAGCGTACGCCCCTCCAACCCCACTAATAAAGCCCAAGCCCAAGAGCATCACTAACAATTTCTCTCTAGGCCTTCCAGTGCTTGGTAACCTTCTCGACATCGACCTCAGCGACTCACTCCAATCCTTAATCACAATCGGTCAAAATTACAGACCAATTTTCTCTCTACAAATCGGCGGCCATGAAGAAGTTATGGTTTGCAGCCGCGAAATCCTCAACGAAATATGCGACGAAACACGGTTCAAAAAAGTGGTTATTGGCGGTGTTGAAAAGCTAAGGCCTTTGGCTGGTGATGGTCTCTTCACAGCCCATCATGATAATGAGGATTGGGCTATTGCGCATCGTATCTTGATGCCGCTTTTTGGACCCTTGAAGATAAGGGAGATGTTTCCCGATATGGTGGATGTTTCTGAACAACTATGTCTCAAGTGGTAAGTTTATCTTTGTTCGTTCGTTATTTGGTTATTAATGGGATTGTAGGGCAAGATTAGGTCCCTCAACTACCATCGATGTCGCCAACGACTTCACACGCCTAACACTAGACACCATCGCCCTCTGCGCAATGAACTTCCGTTTCAACAGCTTCTACAGTAACGAAAAGATGCATCCATTCGTTGATAGCATGGTAGCCGCCCTGGTCGACGCCGATAAACAATCCATGTTCCCCGACTTCATCGGATCATGGAGACTACGAGCTATGGCCGCGTTTCGAAAACATGTTGGTGTGATGAAGAACATTTGTCACGATTTAATCGACGAACGACGGAAGACTCCAGTCCAAGGAACGGATTTGTTGAATGCTATGATTAATGGTAGGGATCCAAAGACAGGGAAGGGCATGGGTGATAGTTCGATTGTCAACAACCTCATTACTTTCCTTATCGCTGGTCATGAGACAACTTCTGGTTTGTTGTCTTTTGCTTTTTATTACCTTCTTGAGAACCCAGATACTCTTGAGAAAGCCCGCGCAGAGATCGAGGAAGTAGTAGGCGACGAGCCTTTGACTGTTGATCATCTCCCCAAACTACCATACATCACCATGATTCTCCGAGAAACCCTTCGTCTCATGCCAACTGCACCCGGATTCACAGTCGCTCCCTTCAAAGATGAAGTTGTTGGTGGCCAATACCATGTCAAGGCCGAAACCCCCATGTTCGCCTTCCTCCATCTCATCCATCGCGATCCTGAAGTTTGGGGCGCTGATGCAGAAGAGTTCAAGCCCGAGAGAATGGCTGACGAGTTCTTCAACAAACTACCCAAGAACGCTTGGAAGCCTTTTGGTAATGGTATGAGAGGTTGTATCGGTCGGGACTTTGCTTGGCAAGAAGCTCAGCTTGTAAGATTTCCTCCCCTACACCGCTTACACGACTCGACTAACTCCTGCAGATTACCATCATGATCCTACAAAACTTCGATCTTAAGAAGGCCGATCCCGATTACAAGCTCAAGATCAAGCAATCACTCACCATCAAACCCGACGGCTTCAACATCAACGTCAAACTCCGCAAAGAGCGCACCCCCGCCAGCCTTTTCAAGAGCCCTAGCGTTGCTGGCTCCAAGCAGCCCAGTCTTTTCAGCAAAAACCACGACATTGTAGAAACCAAAGAGTTGCAGCCCATTTCTATCTTTTATGGATCCAACACTGGAACTTGTGAGGCACTTGCTCAACGTCTTTCAGCTGATTGTGCGACATTTGGGTTCGCGTCTTCGAAGCCACTGCCTCTTGATCAGGCGACTAAGAATTTGTTAAAGGATGGACCGAATATCATCTTTGCCGCTTCGTATGATGGAAAGCCTTCTGATAATGGAGCGGAGTTTACGAAGTGGGTTGAGGGTTTGCAGCCTGGGGAGTTGGAGGGTGTTCAGTTCGCTGTCTTCGGATGCGGTAAGTAACCCTATCAGCATTAAACTGCCTGTTACTAACTAAGAATCCAGGTCACAAGGATTGGGTATCCACTCTATATCGCATCCCCAAGATCCTCGACAAGTGCCTAGCAGACGCCGGCGCGGATCGTCTTGTCGAAATCGGTCTCACCGATGCTAGCACAGGCCGTTTATACCCCGACTTCGACGACTGGGCGAACAGCCATCTATTCCCCGAGCTTACGAAGCGACACGGAATCAATCAACAAGTCGGACCTGACTCTCTTGAACTCAACGTTACGATCAAGGAGTCTCAGCATACTGATACTGGCAGCCACTTCAAGCGCGCCGAAGTTGTCGAGAACACCCTTCTCACCAACCCTGGTGTTCCGCGCAAGTACAACCTGCTGTTGAAGTTGCCTATGGGCATGAACTACACACCAGGTGATCATGTGTTGGTTCTACCCAAGAACCCACCTCAGTTGGTTGAGCAAGTCATGACTACCTTTGGAGTCGATCAGGATACTGTCTTGACTGTATCTTCTCAACGACCAACTTTCCTACCCACTGATACTCCTCTTCTTGCTTCAAGCCTCTTCAGCTCTCTAGTCGAGCTATCGCAGACTGTTAGTCGAACAAGTCTTAAGCGACTAGCTGACTTTGCTGGTGATGAAGAGACTAAGATGGAGATTCTCGGTCTTGCTGAAGATCGCTATGAGGCAGAGATTGATGAACAGCACATGTCAGTCCTCG
Organism: Fusarium anguioides; assembly: GCA_012977745.1. Classification (NCBI taxonomy): domain Eukaryota; kingdom Fungi; phylum Ascomycota; class Sordariomycetes; order Hypocreales; family Nectriaceae; genus Fusarium; species Fusarium anguioides. The sequence goes on along the minus strand of JAALXK010000369.1, from coordinate 37,816 downwards.
ACATCATTCAGAAGTACCCAGCTCTCAAGATGCCTTTGTCAACTTTCCTCTCCATGCTTCCCCAGATGCGTCCCAGAACGTACTCCTTCGCTTCAACACCAGAGTGGAAGCCCGGTCACGGCATGTTACTCTTCTCGGTTGTCGAACCAACAGAAGCCACAGACTCATCGGTTGCTCGACCCGGTGGTCTTGCAACCAACTACATGGCCCAGCTTCGACAAGGCGACCACGTCTTAGTCGAGCCGCGACCTTGCCGACCTGAGCTTCGCATGACGATGTTGAGCCCCGCACCTCAAGTACCAATCATCATGATCGCAGTTGGAGCTGGCCTTGCTCCTTTCGCAGGATATTTGCAGAAGCGATACATCCACACACAAAAGATCAGCCTATCAACCGCTCCTCCAGCAACGCTCTTCTTTGGCTGCCGTGGCGCACAGAAGGATGATATCTGCCGCGATACACTAGACTCATACTCCCGCGCAGGCGTCGTAGAAGTTCATCGAGCATTCAGTCGAGACGCAGATTCACCACACAAGTATGTTCAGCACTTGATCGCCAACCACGGCGATACGATTGCAAGAATGTGGGGACAAGGAGCTATTATTATGATGTGCAGTGGTAAGAAGGTATCTGATGATGTGATGGATGTTCTTGGGCCGATTCTTCATGGTGAGGAGAAGCGATTGGGTGTTACGATGGAGGATGATTGGGAGCTTTGGAGGGAGGGTGTTAAGAAGGGGCGTTTGATCTTGGAAGTGTTTTCATAGATTGATGGACTGGATTGGATTGGGTTATCGTTATATACCAGATTGTGTTATGGGTTTCTTTTGTTTCATATAGATTGGGATATATATCAAATTACTTTCATTATTCTCTTTACAGCGATATGTCGGACTATGTGATTTATGTAGCTAGAAGACAATTAAGTTCTTACAGGATATATCTGAAATTCCTGTTCTCTTTATCCGTCTCATCAACATTACCAAGAGTTACATCCTCATGTAAGTCAACATGTCTCGTCTCCTCAGGATCTCTCTTAACGCCCTGCTCATTATCTCGACGACGGTTCTCCCATGCCAGATAAAGGTACATGGCGACAGAGATAGCGATAGTGATAGCGAAACAAACCAAAATGGTCGTATAAGCAGTCTAGACAAGGTCAGTAATTTGTAACAACTTGATCTAGGATTATTACTCACATGGTAGTTAGGTGCCTCCTTGGCGATAAAGAATTGAGGTCCCGCCAAGTTTCCAGCACAGTATCCCAAAAAGATCATAGCCATGACAGTTGACTTCTTTGTGAATCCTGCAATGTTACTAGCAGATAGGGATAACATCAGGGGAAGTACTGGTGCATATGCCATGACGAGCCAGAAACCAGCTAGACGACCGAGTTTCTCTGAAGTTGGGAGAAGCTTAATCATAAGAATTCCAGCAATGGCGATGAAGTAGGTTAAAACAATGGCGATGTGGCGAGTTTTGCGGACATGTGTTGTGAAAGTCGCAGCGAGGATAACGGTTGTAAGTTGGAAGGCTGATGCGGGGAGACCCATGAGGATGGTCTGCTTCTCATCGTAACCGAAACTCTTGATGACAATAGTGCTGAACTGTATCTTGATTATTAGAAATTACGCTTAGGAGATGGGTAAAAGGTGGACTTACGCTTGTGGCTCCTCCATTGGGAACACAAATAACGAAAGAGAAGAAAAAGAACCACCAAGCCTTGATATCCAACATAGCCTCGATAAACTGGCCCCGATTCCATTTCTTTGTCTGTGTAGTTCTCTGAAATTTCTTAGGTCGAAGGGATGCGAATTCTCGATCGGAAGGAGATAGGAAGCGGGCGGCTGAAGGAGAATCCGGGAGGAAGAAGTAGGTTACGACGGACCAAGCAACAGTGATGAGACCGAAGATGAGGAAGAGCATCTACTCATGTTAGAAGTGAAGGGTACTGAGAAGTTAGGTAACTTACTCTCCACTGCGCCAAAGGCCCATGATATCCCAGAATCCCATACGCAATCATAGTACCAATCAAACTAGCCGTGGCATTACCCGCAAACCAAAACGAATGTCTCGAGACATGTTCATTAGGCGTATACCACATCCCCGTAATAAGAGAAAATCCAGGACTTATCGCACTCTCAAACACACCCAGTAAAAAGCGGAGAGCCATAAGACTTGGGTAATCTTTTACAACGCAGTGGAGCGTTAGGATGATACCCCAGAAGAACATAAGGACGCTGAGATATTTTCCGAGAGGGAATTTGACAAAGCCGAGGGAGATGGGATATGAGGCTACGAGGTAGCCGATGTAGAAGATTGAGGATGCCCAGCTGAATTGTTGGCCGACGAGATGCTAGTTTGATTAGTGGATGTATGTTTTTGGGATTGGAACAACTTACCAAGTCCTCTCGAAGTCCAAGAATAGCACTGTATGCTAAACTTGTTTCTATTCAAAAGTCAGTTTAACTCGCAATTGGAATGGACGAACGTACTGTCAAGATACTGCAATCCATAACTAATAATCAACAACGGCATAAGTCTAGTTCACTCGTTAGCACTCAATCTCCACCACTAACCAATAAAGAAAAAACAAACCTCATATCAATCTTTCTCACAAGTTTCTTCTCCTCCTCCGTCGAAAGCGTATCAACAGTTCCATTCCCATTCATCTCCTCAGAAGGAGCTTGTTCTTTCGCGTGAGCCTCTTTCGTATCCATAATGTCGCGCGTTAAACAATAAAAAAAAAGAAACAAGTAAATTGAGTTGGATGATTTTGAGTCATGACTTGGGGGAGGAAAGGCCCAGTTATATTTCTCTCGCTATCTTCAACACGCGCTAAAGTCGGGCGCAAAATCTGGGGTCCCATGTCGCGTTACCCCAGATTTGTGTGAGGAGTGACAAAGTATATGAGTGGTCAGTTTAATCGAGGAGATACGCCGAATTATGTTACCCCAGATTTAATGATTGAGTTTAAGTACTATGAATGGCTGGTTTAATCGAGGAGATAACAATGATTCAAATAGCCAAACTCAGTTTCTAATTATCATGACATGGAATTACATCGCACCTCGTGATGCTTCACTAACTAAATCTCTCACCACCTCCATTGTAACTCCCTTTCCCGACTTCAGTTTAGCTTCTTCAACAAGGTCATTTACTCCTTTAACAACGGGGTCTGAAATATTGGCCGAGATCCATTCTCGGTATACAGGATCATGTGTCTCGAGACTAGCTATGAGAAGCGCCCATTGGAATCTCTCGAGTAGCTGGACGGGACCAACGGGGATCGTGTGATATGCTGCTGCTACTAGTTCTTGAAGAGCTCGGTCCACGTTAGGAGGTATTGGTCTTTCTCCGAAGATAGTGTGGCTACGGTGCAGGTAGATCTCGAGGGCGTGAAATACTGTGATTGTTACCAGGGACATTAGTGGTGGTTTTGTTGATTGTTGTATCTCTTTTTGCATCGTGAAGAGAAAGTCTTGTTCCTGCGATACGTTCGTTAATCATAGCAAACCTTTCTCAAACACACATTGACTTGCCTCTCGTATCTTATCCAACGTCGTTCGAATTTCCAATCCTTTTGACGGCAGTGCCTCACTATCCTGGCTATACCGGTTGATCTCGTATTGTATGCCCATCAGAGCGAAATAAACATCAAGAACTTTTCTTCGCGATATCTCTGGTAGATTCTCAGATCTAAACCACGGATCCGTCTGGTCCGGCAAAATAGGCATTCTCGATAATTGCCAGATTCTATACCTCGTCTCATGATTCTCGCCAACATATTTAGCAAAGACCTCCCCACAACCAAAGAATCCACAAAACACATCTCTGTCGTAGAGATATGTCAAGATACGAGATAGCGTAACTGCCTCGGATGTCCCAGTGTTGCCAGTCGAGTTGAAGCATTTCTCATCCAGAAAAAAGGTTGTAACATACGCGAGAATAGCAGTACTCAACTCTCGTAACTTGGTAACTTGTAAAGGAACTCTTCTCATCCAGAACATGTAGAGATATAAAAATGAAAGCATCATTGCGACGTGACTACTCGGCGACAGCGTCACGAGTGCTTGGCTTAAAAGCTGCGAACCATTTTCAAAGTGAAGATGAGATTCAAGAGGAGGTCTATGGCTAAAATCACAATGTATAGCAAGTTCTGCGTGAGAAAAAGCAAGGAGGAAGTGTAATGCCATGGGGTTTTGAACAGCGAAGCTGAGAAAGATAGAGTGTGCAGAAAGGGAAGCTTTGCGGGTTGATTTCATGGGTGCCAGGACTGTGGAGTGAAATGTCATTGCTTGAACGTCGTCGCTTCCAATTGATGGTGCTGGTTTGGTTGGGTTTGTAAATGAGAATGAGAGGAGGAGGGAGAGGAGGGAGAATGAGGGAGTTGGGAATAACATGAGTTGTGAGTCTTGGTTGAAGGGAAGTAAGTTGATATCTTCCGCCAAGTCTGGGAAGTCTGTGTTTGGAGACACTGATTCTGTTTGCAAGAATGACATGTCTGCAGGTAAAGACTCTGACAGTAATCCATCAGAATCTGCCATTGGTGGTGCCATACTAACACCAAGACTCTCATTCTCCTCAACAGCCTTGGGAACAATACTCGGAGGCGTCCATTTATCCCTCTGTTTAATCGGGCCTAAACCTCTCCTCCTCTCCGCCAAAGGCTGTGACTGAACTTGCCATTGGCAATCCAGGTTTAGCCTAAGACAGCGTTTACAAAGAGGTTTCGTCTCATCACACTTGACTTTCTTACTCAAACAAGTTAAGCAGCCTAATTCATTGTCAACGACAACAATTCCGATACTACCTCAATGGGTATACTCACCGTTTTTTGAGCGACCTCGCTCTACGCGTCGACGTTTCTGAGGCTGCTGACTAGACCCAGGTTCCATTTCTGCTTAGTGAGTAAATGTGTTTACCAATACCACCTCGATGACTGATCTGATCTACACATAGAAACTGTGGATGCAGGCTCGTTTATTGTGTCGATTAAATCAATCGCTTTGACCTTGTCTGGATTTCGGCATCAAATCGTTGACGACGACGCGACGCCCCGCCTTTCATCTCGTCGATTAAACTGACCAATCAGTGAATAGTCATAATCGACGTGAGATACGAGGTCATAGGAATGTAATATCGTCGATTTATTTACTCTTCTCGATCTCTTCTCTATCTGCGATTCTCTTCTACATTGTTTCTTGCTACTCAATCTTTCTTTTCATCGCCACAATGGGAAATTCCATCTCTTACACAACCTCAGAATGCCAAGTCAATCTTTTGAATGACTCTGGTTCTCTCAAAGGTCTTCAGTTCGATTCCAAGTCTCGCAGATACGCAGGCGTTCCATACGCTCAACCCCCAATCGGAGATTTACGATGGAAAAAGCCCCAACCTTTTCCCAAAACACATCGACATGTCTCATCAGATGGTTCGCCATTTGATGCGACGCGTTTTGCAGAAGTCTGTCCGCAAGCTAATTACTCCAAAAACGCAAGCGAACATATTCCCATGCATGCATATAGCGAAGATTGTCTACGACTGAATATCTGGACACCTGTACCTGATCCTAATGAGACGAATAAGAAATGGCCTGTTATGGTTTGGTTCCATGGTGGATGGTTCCAAATTGGTGATCCAAGCCAAGAAGAGAGCATGAATCCTACAGAGCTCATCTCAACGGGCAAGTTACAAGCTGTTTTTGTAGCTGTTGGCTATCGCTTAAACGTCTTTGGCTTTCTCGCTGGCCAACATCTTCTTGAAGAGTCTGGTGGCGACGCTGTAGGAAACTACGGTCTTTGGGATCAGCGTCTCGCTATGGATTGGGTGTATGACAACATCGCAGCCTTTGGAGGCGATCCTGAGAACATTATCCTTGCTGGAAGAAGTGCAGGAGCTTATTCCGTTCTTGCACAGACTCTTTATGACTTCCGGGGTAAAGAGTCATATGGTCGCTTCACAAAGATGATCATGTACTCGAATGCCATTCCAACACAACCCAAGACTGTCAAGGACTGTGAAGAACAGTTTGATGAGCTCTGCGAGTACTTCGACATCCCAACAGATATCTCTGGCGCAGAAAGACTATCCAGGCTTCGACGTATAAGTGCTGATGATCTCTCTGCTGCTATCATGGACTTGAAGAACCATACTTTCCGTCCAGTCACAGATGATCTGTTTATCCACCCAGGTATCTTCAACTATTACCGCGATGGATCATTTGCGGAAGAGTTCAAGAAGCGTAACCTCAAACTCTTCATCGGAGAAGTTCTAGATGAAGATACACTATACGCCGTCACAAATCCCCCTGAACCCAATGTCTCGTCCCTTCATGTTCAAGTTTCCAATTATTATCCTCCTCACGTCACTGATCGTCTTCTCAAGCACTATCCTATTCCTTCAACTAAGGATCAACAAGCTTGGCAAAAGATCTTTGGACGCATCATCGCCGATGGACAAGTCAGAGCTCCATCACGATATCTGGTGGATAATCTTGTTCGTAATGGTGTTGATATCAAGAATGTCTGGAGATATCTCATCGCATATCGTCTGTCGTTTATTACAAACGATATTATTCCGGCTTCTTTTGGTGTCAGTCATGCTATGGACAGACCCATCTGGAAGTAAGTCACAGCATCTCCGTGAGAATCCCATTGCAAATAACTGACATGATATAGCTACTCCATTATGCATGACCCAACTCCAGCTGAGCGAGGCCTCATGGATGACTGGATCCGAGATCTTAGAGCTTTTGTCAACGATGAAGAGGGTTTTGAGTATGGTACTTCAAAAGCGACAGAGTATAAGGTTATGAAGCCGCAAGGTACAATCGCGATTGAGAGGGATGGGAGATGGGAAGATCTTTTACAGGTCATGGATATCTTTAGCGCGTGAACTCAGAAAACATCAACAAATATCAAGACATATAGTAAATTTTATTCACCAAAAGGTCGTCAAACATCGGCTATTTCTTCTTTTGGCCACTTCGTGACTCACTCCACCAAGCCCCCACCAGATCTGATCACGTAAGGAACAGAACTAAAGTCTCACCGACTGTAGTCTTTAATTATTTTCATCTCTTCAATCAATAACAATGAGCCTATCTGGTCAAGTACCCCCAGCTTGGGGAACACTGCCTATTGAGCAGTACCTACTGGTAAGTTCACACCGCCAAGAGATCATGATTCTTCTGACATCATCTCTTAGACCAAATGGGACTCAACTTCTGTCCTATCCACAGAAGAACAGCGACATCAACTTGTTCAAGAGTTCCTAAACGAAGACGACGTCTCGGCTTTTACATCAGGAAAGCCTAGTACGTCTTCGAAAGAAAAAGAGCTGATCAAAACAGTTCTCGTACCGTGGCGTTCCCCAAAGCTTCGCCGAATAGCAGAAGAATACCATCCAAATAACTCATTATTCGAAACTCTAGTTGTCTTGCGTACTTATTACGGAGGCGACAGTGATAAAAAATTCAACAATTGGATATACGACGTAGCCGCTTCTTTTGAGGAATCTAACACGGGGGGTGGTCTGTTTGGAGAGGCTGCTGATCACTGGTGGCGCATCCTCGACGACGCATCCTTGTTTAATATGGGTTCTCAGGACTGGAAGAGGGTATACAGTGTATTCCCAGAGCTCGCTACACCAGAGTCACAACGCACTTTCAACGATAAAGATATCGCAGCTGCGAAAGATGAAGTCTCAACTGTCGTCGGTTTACGAGAGCCAAACAAAGAGGACTATGAAGACGCTATAGCACGTGTAGCATCATCTGGATGCTGGCTACTCGTCCTTGATGAAGAGGCATTCGAAGAAGAAGAGCTGCTTCTTGTCTTTAGGGATAAGAAGGGGAATGTCATCAGGCAAATATCCATGGCCCCGGATGAGGTGGAAAATGTTCCGCACTACATCATGCGCGGATCTATCACCGAGTCTGGATATTGGCGAGAAGCTGAAGTTGGAAAGAAGTATAAGACACGAGGGGAGGTCATGCGAAGAGTTCTACCACTGGTGATGGCCGAAGAAGATTGAATTTATCCAGAATATTCCATGCACGTAGAACCAGGGCGAAACTTGACAGAATGCATTATTGCAAGTTCATCCTATACTGAACAAATTGCGTCTCAGCCATAGTATCATAAAGTCTTCTCGCGGCGGTGTTATCATGCTTCGTAACCCACTGAAGTCGAAAACAGCCCATTTCCTTCCCAACATCTGCTACCGCCTGTGTCAACTTTCGTCCAAGTCCCTCACCACGAATCGATGGATCAATGAACAGATCTGTTTCGTCAGCACCAATAGTCATCGCCATCAGATATTACTCAGCTTGCCGTTCAGTAGAAGAATCTGCCCCTCGTTCCAAGGTGTTTGCTCAGGAAAGAAATGCGCTATTCCCACCAACTTCTTCTCATCTCCGCGAATTTGACGAACTACCAGAGCTTGTAGACCATTCTTTTGTTCAATAATCCGGTCGAAAGTTCTGGCGTATTGATCTTCATCGATCTTGGACTTGTAGAAATCGATGTAGGCGTGAAAGAGCTTTGACCATTGTTCGAAGTCTTCGCGGACTGGCTTTTCGATGTGATATGTTGGTGACGACATATTGTGGATAGATTACTATACTGTTGGCGTTATATTGAGCAAGAATATCAAGGTCAATCGGAGTATATTCAAGAGACTCGATGCTATTTAAGCGTTTCACGTCGGTTCCGAATGAGGGGGCCGGTACCGATGAAGATCGGCCCGGTCTGGCTAGTGAGCCGGGACTATCACCGGCTACATAACGCCTTCAGAGTTCAATGTATACTTAGCACCATAATTCATAGTATAAATTAGTTTTATATTTGTTAGAGAAGGGTTGCTATTGATAGATTTACACTTGCGAAAACCATTGTACTACAGCCATGATGTCATCAAACAAATATCTACCCCGCCTCGTTCTCGTTCTCGTTCAGCTGCATCTTGCGGGGCCAGTATCTGTTCAAGATTGTCTATATCGTCTATAGGGTTTCAGATCTAGTTATGTAAGCCTTGAATAGTCTATATAATTCCGTTAAAAGTTTATGCCGTCTAAAAAGATATTTTATGTCGTACTGGCCAAATCATACGTTAAAGTACACCTCGTATAGCTGACGGAGGATTTACGGCACGGGCATCGGATGATCACCCGAGAGGTACGGGAGTAGATCCTTCAGCTCCGCAAAAGTGGATATCATCAGGATATACTGACCGATCAAGAAACACTGATGTTACTATTTTCTCTTCCCGGCAATGAACTACAACAACAACTCATTATGGCCCAATGGAGGCATTGCTCCAAGTAACTCATGCAGATTTACCTTCTACTTTAGGTGACTCTAGACTATAATCGGAAGGTTGATCCTTTAATGGGGAATATCATGCAGCTTATCGTTCTGCGACGTCGGTTAGATAAAGAGGAATGTGCATTGACTGAAGGATTCTATCCTAGACACTTGACGGTCAGACCTTCGAAATGAGTATTTAATGGACCGACGGTCCGAAATAAACATGATTTCTTCAAACAACTCAATTCATCTTCACAATCATCAAAATGCAATTCTCCATCATCAGCCTTCTAGCCATTGCTACCGTCGCCATCGCGGCCCCTCAGGTTGAGGCCCCTCAGCCGTACGTCTTCCTTTTACTCCTCAGATATCTGCAGAACACCAATTACTAACACCTTGAAGGGCCTGTAACGACGGCGGTCTCTATTACTCTGACCAGGAGACTCTCGAACCTTGCAAGTCTTACTGCGTCGGCGGAACTTGTTCCTTTCCCAACAAATGTCCTGCTTCTGACCCTAATTTTCCCCTTCTTTGCGCGGCCAAGTGCACATGCTAGATGGTAGAAGAATGGAATGGTTACTGAGAGGGGATAAAGAAGATCTGGAAGCTTGATGGATATCGAAGACCACATAGTTGACGGGTATTAATAGAGCACCTTGTTAAGACTCCCGAATCAAATCATTCATGCTCTGACACTTTACAAGCTGCCAATATTAGCCTCTGCCTAAGTAACATTCATAGAGCTTTACCTAGTTTTATGCATGAGTTGAGGTAAGATTTGAGTAGCTCTAACTATATTACTTGCAGACGCCCTAGCGGTCTGGCAACGAAGTAGTCATTATCGATATTTCACTTCCAGATTAACTCATTATATCCGCAGTTCAGCTAACCAGGGTAAAGGCTTCTAAGTACCTTGCTAACATCATATCAGCCCGGCTGACCTGGTGTCGATCTTGAACATAGTTCTGGTAAGCAAAAGACGGCTTTCTAGGTACTGTTTTTCTATCAACTCAGACGACTATACTCCTCTGCAGGGGCCCTATCTAGATTGACGCTTGTACCGACACCAGGCACGATTTTCGATACACATTGTAATTGTACATCGCGGGCGCAGGAGAGGTGGTTGTTTATAGGTGTCATGGCCTGCCGCTCAATCGGCTCGAGGCGAGTCAGCGATCATCGCTGATGGCACGTAAGAAACGGATTAAGTCTGTTCTTGAATGGCTATAATTTAACATAAACTACTCTAACCTTACCAAAACGCATTTGCTATTTTAGATATCTTTTAGCAACAGCTCATCATGAGCCAATGGAGGGATTATTTACAGCAACATCCGGCACCCCCATGCAGATTTACTCTCTGTTTTAGTTGACCCTTGACTATAATTAGAAGGGTAGATCCTCGAATGGAACGGAATATCATGCAGATTATCGTCGTTTAGATAGGAAGAGGAATGTGCTTTGACTGCGGATCATAGCTGCTGGGTATTTGACAGTTATAGCGATAAAACTAAGTATTTAAAGGACTAATAACCCAAAACAATATCATTTCTTAACTGAACCTAACTCAATCAAACATCGCCATTACAAATGCACTTCTCCATAGTCACCCTTCTGGCCATTGTCACCGTCGCCGTAGGGTCCCTCAGGCGTATGTCTTCATTATATATTTGTCCAAGATATAGAAATGCTAACTTTTTAAAAGGTCTTTCAACAATGGCGGCGTGTACTACTACGACAAAAAGACCTTGGAGCCTTGCAAGTCTAATTGTGTTGGTGGAACTTGCGCTTTGCTCGACGGATGCCCTCTTGACCCCAACCCCGAGACTCCTTATCTCTGCTTGGCCAAGGGTACTTGCTAAATGGCGAAAGAAGAATGCATTGATTGAGGAAGGATTGGGAAAGTCTTGAAACTTTATACAGAACGGAAACCAAGTAGCTTCTTAACGCCATTCTGCAATGGACTATAGGTCTCTCAATGTAATTGTGATATTACTCTACGAGTAGCAACCATACGCTTGTACACCTTTGATATTCACTTTGTCAGAAGATGACGGTTCGGAAACAAATATTTAGTCTATTGATTGCTTTTATTTGATTGCTTGCCGCCCAAGCTTTCTTTCGACACCTTTCTAGGTCTTTAATAACTTGTAGATCTTGAATTCTAACCTGCTACTTATCAAGAAAAACCCAAGGCTCTAAAAACAGTTAGGTAAGATTTGAGGATTTCTATTGCATTGCTGATAGAGAAATACCCAACGCAAAGAGGAGTTTTCTTGACATAAGTTTTTTGAAGAGTCTGACCATTATCGATGATCCACCACTCGATTGCCTTGATCATATCCTACGACTTGTTAAGTGCAGACCTTATTTCCTATATGCTAACAAAAGAAGTTCCTCAAATCTCGAACTTACATCAACTGGCTGTTGTAACGCCGTGAGCTGACTTAATGTAACTAAATACGGCCCCATCTCCTTAGACGCAGCAGTAGCCCAAGCATTCTCACTAACCTCATCCCAAAGCCTCGTCCTTACATCAAAAGGTAACGCCTCCACACAAAGTGGGTGTATCGTATATCCCCTCCTCAACGAGCTGTACACCCCTAAAAGGATATTACAAACCATTATAGTTCGCCGTACATTTTCTGAGAATAACCATGCCTGCCAAGGGGATAAAGTGTGTGGTAGTTGAGTTGGTGCGTGCTGCCATAGCTGATGTGTCAACGCCCACATTTCCTCGTTGTCGCGTTCAACTTCTTCGGATGTATCTTGACATTCAATAAGACGTATTATTTGTGCGAGGGTTATCGCTTGGGCGTATGCCAGTGTTTCTGCGAAAGTGCTGGTGCGTTTTGACAGGCGGAGTAAACGTCGAATTGTGAGACGGAGAGCAACGAGTCTATTGCTAACAAGATACTCACCGCCTATGAGGTAGCTATAACAGATATCTCGTACTTCTTGAAGAGGAAATGGGAGGGTTGAGTTGTATAGTCCGGAGTGGATGAAAGATGTTGTTCCACGCTCGACAAATTGGGCTGGGAAGCTCCGGAGGATGCCTGATAGACGATTGAGAGTATCCTGGTCGAAGACGCGGACAACTTCTAGATGGAGAGGATTGAATATTTGAAGGCCCGTGTCAAGAGCGTTTCTTATGATGCTGAGATCTTGGAGCCATGATAGGCCTGATGGCATAAGAGGAGGTCGTGATCCGGAGTAGTGGTTATCTCGGAGTACCTGTCGCATATGGGCTTGCAAGTTTGTATCAAGGGCCCCATTAAAGACTAGTTTCAACAAGTCCCGGCCATCTTCCAGCTCTTCGCATTTCCTGATTGCTTTGAGACTTGTTCCTTGGATATTGTTTGTTGCAGGGGCTGGCTCATTGGTGTATCGGCAAGAAATTCGCTTAGTGGAGCATCTCTCACAGGGACTGGTAAGACTACACCGACGTCTCGCTTTAACGCAAGCTTGACATGATCTTTGTAATAGTCCCATTTCGAATTGCGTTATTTGAATGAATCTGCTGAGATATGGATAAAAGCTGAATGTTTCTCGACCGATTGATGGTCTCAAATGACGCTTAGCTAATCAAATGCCTGGTCTCAAAATGGCCTAGCTTCCACCTGTTGACTGAAAAGAGTTTAGTTTCCACCGCGCTTCTGGAATAGGCTTAGACTCCACCATGGCAAGGACAAGATGGGCATGAATCTGAGGTATGAGAGTCGTGAAATGCTTCGATGCTGATAAATCTATGAAGTACTTGGATGCTGATAAATCCAGCTGTGAAAAGAAGGGGTAGATAACAATCCATAGAACGTGGAACTATTATAAGTTACCGAGTTGATGCTGTTTTTACAACATCATCTTCCAAACAATATACCAACCTTCAGACATACCCTATATCTTTGCTATCTTGTCTCTATTTTTCAGAATGTCTGCAGAGATCAAAAACGTCATGGTCCTTGGAGTAAGTCTTGTTCTCTTAGGAAACCCAGTATGAGATTCTGACATCTAGTAAGGGCCGAGGAAATCTGGGACCTTATCTCATCGCCTCCCTCCTCAAAAGTGGTTTCACAGTCTCCGTTCTCAGCCGTGCTTCATCCAACGCCAACTCAACTTTCAACGGCGCCACCATTGTCAAATCAGACTACACTTTCCAATCTCTCGTAACTGCATTCACTGGTCAAGATGCTGTCATCTCTACCCTTTCAACTGCAAACATTGCTGAGCAGAAGATCGTCATTGATGCTGTTGCAGCTGCAAAAGTCAAACGATTCATGCCTAGTGAATTTGGATGTGACACTTCTGTTGAAGGACTTGAAAAAATGGCACCTTTCCTCAAGGAGAAACAGGATGTTATGGACTATGTCAAGTCTAAAGAAATAGAGGGACTATCCTGGACGGTGATTTTCACCGGGTCTTGGATCGATTGGGTGAGTTCCAATTGAACCCATTTTGGAATGATATACTGACTATATAAGATGTTGATCGAGGGTAAGGGACTGCTGTGCCTGGATATCAATTCCAACACTGGCGAGCTCGTCGACTCCGGCGAACCAAAGTTCACTACTACGACTGTAACCCAAGTCGGCGAAGTCACAGCCGCAGCACTCCTCCAATCCCACAAAACTAAGAATGAGTACGTTCACGTGGGTTCCTACAACACAACCCAGAAACAAGTCATCGAAGCCCTCGAGCGAATCTCGGGTACAAAGTTCCAACTCAAAGACCTAAACAACAAAGACCTATATGTTCGAGCTACTAAGCATATCGAAGATGGTGACTGGGGAACTGGATACTACGAGTTGGCTACCGCAACTGTTTATAGCGATACTCCGGTGACTCACTTTCCTGGGCAAGCAGCTCGTTGGATGGAGATTCTTGGGTTGGTTCAGGATGAGAGCTTTGATGATATGATCAGTCGTGTTCTGAAGGTGGGAAACTAGGTTGTATAAGAGGTAAATGCAGGTTGGTGATTTTGACCCATCTTGTTGGTTGGTGATACCGTTATAGTTACGGTTGGTTGTGATAGAGGGGCATAGAGGGAGGGGCATAAAGAGGGGCTTTCACCGTAGCATACGAGTCAGGAGAATGTAACATTCCCGCATACGCCCTCACCTATGCAGCAAAACTGAACCAACAATCATGTTCATAAGTCTTTTCGTTATTTACGCAGACTATTTCGCGTTATCATGTATAGCTATACAACCAATTCCATCATGCTTATTTCAGCCGCTAATTATTTTCCATTTAGTGCCACAAGGTCTCGTTAGGCTTGATACCGTTCTTCTCGCAGTGATCATAGTACAGCTTAGCAAAGCTGAAGAGATCAAGAGTGAACTTCAAGCTATCATCATCGTTGAGGAACTCAATGCTTCCAGTAATAGTGAAGACGATATCTGTGTTGTCCTCAACAGACAAAGTGTGGATAGTACCAGGGTTCTCGCAAACCCAATCGCCAGGACGGGCAACCCAATCGTATCTAGATCGATGTTAGTTCTGTAATGTCGTACTGAAGCAGGGCATGGGTTGTAACTTACTCCTTGTAGCCCCATTCTCCTGACATGGTAATAGCAGTAACTGTACCCCGATGTCGGTGCTTGCCCAGGCTGGCAGCGACCTTTGATCGAAGACCAACGACGAAAGTACCAGTTCTGTTCTCCATGCGCATGGGCTTCAACTCAATGGGTCCAATCCAGGGAAACCAGAGAGTATCCTTCTCAGCGTTGATGTAGATATCGGGAGCGCTGTACTTGTCGACGAAAGCAAGCTCTTCTTGCTCATGGGCGTTGAGAGCAGATCCATCTTCCTTGGGTCTCTCGGGGATCGACTTGGAGACGGGCTCGGGGACGAGATCGGGGGTGGTAGTAGAGGGAGCCATTATTGTCTGCGTTATGCTTGCTGTGCAGGAATGAGAATAGGATCAAGATTCTGAGGGATAGAGTTTATGTGGTGCCAAGTTTGTTTACGGGCCGTTCCTTTTGGGGCTGAATTTAATTTATTAAAGAAAAGACCCTGAGGCGAATAGTGCGGAACTGAAGAGGGGAGGGGATGACTATTGATTGAGAGGGGATTGGTCAAAGAGAGTGACTTTGGAAACGCGTTGACCGCGGTGTAAATCTTTAGTGTCGGGGCATACCGCCATTTCGAGTAAAATGATGTGAATAGCTCCCCCGGTTCCCCGTTCTGGAGTCATGAGCTAAACACAGCCCACATACCGCCTTTACCCCTACAACCATCGACGGCTCATTCCGTGAAGGTTAAGGGTCTAGAGATTCATAATTCCTTACCTAAAGTGATCGGCATTCGTTTTTCCCTCGTGATGGCGAAACTATTGACGTTTTGTTCAAGTGTTGATCTTGACTTAAAGGAGATTCATTTGCAACATCAAGCACGGACTCGTTAACCCCTGACCGTATTTTTTAGGTCTCCAATAAGTAGTAGAAGGATTCATTATTCCCCGCTGAAGATGTTTAACCGAAAGGCACTGAGGAGTCTTGACTTGTTAACTGCATCATTTTTACGCCATTACCCACTCTACCCGAAACGAGGTTGAGGCTCCAGATTGAATGCGACGTTGGAGGACAGATAAATGATAAGCACTCTCAATATGGAAAGGCATAACGCCAAGCATGTGTTGAGATGACAAGACCGACCAATTTCTCGGGTCTGTCATAAATTGTGACTAATTGGAGGAGTTGAACTAACAGTTAAAGGATCACGTACCTTGGCTATGCCGGTAATTGAGACGCCATGTTTCAGACCCTGAACCAACAACAAAAAACCAAGAAATGTCCTCCTCCCTAGAAGTCCGGCTATACCTCACATGATACAACCTTTATGGACAACTTTTCCCCTCGATCTTCCTTGCTGTAGACCCGGGTATCTCAGATCTTCACCGAAAGAAACCTAGCATTGCTACCTTACAGTTGGGCCTGAATCCACGCTAACCACTAGCCTCTTCTTCTACGGGCATCTTCTTTCCGGTGCGTTGTAATTCTTCTCGGGGAGTATGTTAGTCGCCGCGGTCTCCAGAACTGCCGCTAACTAGTGTTCTTCTCCGCGCGGGACTGGTCCCTTCGTATAGCTAGAATTAATTATTTCTCTCTGTTAGCCTTACAAACGGTGGTTTATTGATTTATTAGCGTCGGATATGGTTCCACCGGCGCCAGCGTCCGCTCTAAAATAGTGCAACTTGTCACTGTCTGGACCTAAACTTTACGGAGTCAGTGGGTGCTGACATGTCAGGTTTGAAGGAGTCGTGATCTGTGTTTCCAACTTCCAAGCTTGTGATAATGGATACAGCGCACAGATTCCAAAATAAATTACTTGCCAAGGACGAGGTTTTGTTACTCCTTGTCCCTGGCAGTGTAAATCCTTTCGCTTCGAACAAGTCTTTATTACCCGCATGAACTGCAAGCGATTGAAACCAAAAAGGAAGAAACTGGGGCTATACCAGAAAGAAACCCGGTTTCCGATGAATGTCACATTGTGGGTCAACTACTCTTCACCAATACTTCGAAGCCCTGTTTTTTTCTTTTACGACGATCCTATCCGTTGTTCCAAAAAGTACCGAGTCTCAAAGCGTACAAGCCCCATTGTGAAATCCTTTACGACAACTTCGTGCCTGAATGCCGTGCCTTTTCCAGAGATCATCTAGTTACTCCACTCGGTGTGAACTTTTCCTGTGCACGTTTCGGTTAAGGTGAAATTAAATGGTGTTTGGCGGGTATGCCCCCCATCCCCTGCGGTGGATTGTACATATTCTGATCTGTATCCGTCCTCTCGGGTTCGCGTTCGTACTTTGTTGCTTCTCTTCCAATTAATCTGCTGCCCCTCTTGTTCTTGACCTGCAGGGCAGCGAGGCGTGATAACCTTATTTTGCTTGACACCGGAGGCGTTTACTGCTTTTTATCAATATGGCGAAAATGGAGTCTAAACAGAAGGATCTTTGGTCTGTTCTGTTTATTACCTTTGCTGCTGCTACCATTATTACGATTCTACGCTTGTTGAGTAGAAGACTCAAGAGGATTCCTTTATCATGGGATGATTACTTTGCTCTCTGTGGCTATGTGAGTTTCTAACTATTCCTTGTGTTGTTTTGTAAATGCTAATTCGTAAAGGCTATCTCTGTTGGTTGGATCATTATTGTTCCTTACTGGGTTAAACATGGCCTCGGACTTCACATCGAAGATGTTATGAAGCAACAGAACGAAACTATGGGAGAAGCATTATACCAAGGAAAACTGCTCCTTTTCATCGCCGAGCTTTTCTACGCCTTCGGTCTTTTCTTCGCAAAGATTTCTATCCTCAGTCTTTATTGGCGCATGTTCCGCGTTAGCAACATTCGACTCCCGATTCAAATTCTTTTCGGATGCGCTATTGTCTGGATCATCTTCCGAGTAGGTACTCGACGACCAATTGGGTATTTTGTTCTAATATTTTCCAGATTTTCATGGGAATCTTCCATTGCGTTCCCGTTCAAGCATTCTGGGACTCAACTGCTGGAGGATACTGCGCCATTGAGGATAAGAAGTTCTTCTTTGGAACTACGCTCGTACACGCTGCCATTGATATCGCCATCTTGGTTCTTCCTATGTGGGAGATTGGAAAGTTGCAGCTACCTTTGATGCAAAAGCTTGGTATCATGGTCATGTTCACATTTGGATTCTTTATTTGCGCCGCCGCTATTCGACTCATTGTCGCTGCCCGAGTCTTCGACGACAAGTCTCCTGATCTGACATGGAATATCTGCGACATTGTTATCTGGGCTACAGTCGAGGTCAACTTGATCAACGTTTCTGGTGCGTTCCAACCCAATTGGGAATACAGGTCAATGGCTAACATCTCTCCAGCTTCTCTCCCTACCATTCGACCCGCCTGCACATACATCTTTACCTGCACCCATCCCCGAACACGCACCGGCGCCAGCTCAGGAGATTACCCCGCCAGCTACGGCCGCAGTCAAACCAAACAATCCATCCGTCTTGACACGATGCAAAAGTCCCAACACAACGATGAATCCAGCTCAACACACGAACTCGCCAAATCAGAAGACGGCAACCGCACCGGTTCATTGTCCGATTTTGATAGCCATGCAATGGACGGATTCAGACCGTCAGGTGGAAACAAGTACACGTCGACTGTCACGGGACAAAGTGGAAACGATCATTTTGGGTCTTCTTCTAACTTTGGTGGAATTCTTGTTAAGAATGAGACTACGATTCGTGTTTCTAAGCATTGATGGAATGGAACGGGAGCATGTCAAAATGAACGGAAACGATAGATGGAATATTACTTGTAGACCAAAATAATTAATACATGACACTGAGCGAATTATCTTAGCCAATTACGATCAACAAACAGCAATGGTGTGTGTCCCGTTTCAAGCGTAAACTTTGTGTGCTGACACTTCTTGTCAAATGCAGCTGTTAAGTTTACGTCTTCGGAAACGTCAAATCCACTGAAATGTCACTCGGAATTTCCGTACAAAACGTCAAAACCTCCTTTTACAAACTCCTGTCTCACCCCTGAAGTTTATACTCCACGTAGACCCATTCTAGCTCCACAAAGGGCGTCAAGTCTGTGGGCGCTTAAGCTTCGGTATCTTCTTAACCCAGTTAGCCAAGCCAAGAGAATTCTGCTCGCATTGAGCCTTGTGGTGACCACCTGATCTTAGCTTGATCTATAAGATATAGAAATCAATAGTTCCTCGACTATAGAAACACGTCAAATGTCCAAGCTTCTAGAATGACCGAGCATGGTAGCGCCCGAGCTGAATTCCCAGAACGTCTTAGTTCAATTCTGTGCTATTCCACAATCCACATGCATCTCACATTCTCACCGAGTTCTCCGTCTTGTCGTGGATCTGAAACAAGGGGTGAGTATCCAATCACAAACAGCGTCTTAATCGAGATCAGACACAAAAGGTAGTATCACGGCCGCACTACCGAGTCATGGAACCAGAAATCGGAACCTGTGAGAAAAAGGTTCCGGCATTTAAATGCAGCCTTGGCATATAAACAAATGCCGCTGGCCCGGAATATTGGGTTCTGGTACGAGTATAATGGGGCTGCTTCTGAAAGGTATCAAATGGGAACAGATATCATGAAGGTAAGGCTGTTTATGTCATAGCGAAGTCTGAGCAATGTCTGAGCGGGTATCATTTGATATTTTTTAACTGGGTCTCTAGATGATGATCTATTGTTATCTCCTTAGTAGTGCCGGAGCCGCAAGCGGGATCGCCGCCTTATGAGGCCGACCTAGTGACCCATACCGGACAAGCTATCATAACGCCCGAGGCTATTGACTATAGCCATGGCAGTAAGCCTGTTTATACCTATCATTGCTATACGAAAATGGTGGAGAATACAGATTCTCTTATCGAAGCACATTACCATATAGTTTCCGGAAGTGGCCGTTGAGGATTTTGAGACTATATGAGATAGCCAGATGCAGGCATTATTTCCGTCGGGCGGAACTATTGCATCGATGACCATGTCTAGTCAGACGGTGCCATACTTCCGCCAATAATTCTGTTAGTTCGCAGCTACTTGACCTTTCGCAAGTTTCACGCACTTCACTAGTGCCAGGCCTAACGCAAAATGAGGTTCCCTACTCACATTCTTGAATGTGTAGGCGGATTCATGAGCCAACAGGAGCTGATTTCGACGTGGCTATTGCCAGTCCATGTCCGCGGGCCACTCTGGGAATAGAAGATGCCAAAGATTGAGGCATGAAAGAGGGAAAGCTTAAGGCTCAAGCTTCTGATCGCTTGCTAAATGTCGCTTTATAAAAAGCGGTCTGGAATTGAGATAGAACCCAAGGGGGCAGATTGGAGCTGTGGTTTGGAAGGATGAGTTTGTTCGTGGGATCGTTTGGCTTCTCGGAATTTGTCCGCGTCCGCTTCCTTGAGGCGTTGATCATTGTTGTCTGCGCGCAGACAGGGGAAGGACGCTGGTTTGAGGCGCTGGGGACAGAATGTTGAATTGAGATAAGCGTTGACTGTCTGTGGATAATCTCTACGTTAGAAGATGAAGTTGAGATATCTGGCGTTTTGAGTAAGGACTATCTAATAAATTATGATTATAAGATTAGACGTAGGTAGGGAGCCGGGTGGTTTGCGTCTGAGTTGCTGACCCAGGCGTGGTCAATCCTTCATAAAGTTCAAACATCGAAGATCTTTTTGTCTGCCCGGGTAAATAAGATCGGGCAGCCGATCAGAGAGTAGGTTTCGCATGCTAGTCTGGGAATGTGTAGTCTCTGTGAAGATATAAGCGACTTGGTAAAGATCAAGACGATGCGCCATGGAGACCCAGACCAAGTCATGCCGAGCCTCGCCGGATCTCGACCGACTTTCCCTAGCTACACGGAATTTCTCCAAATCTATTCAGGAGATTTCTTCACACCATCACAGTGGCTGAATACCATGCTAACAGCGAACCTGACGCGGGCGAGTAAAACACTACCAGAAGACTTTCTCGACACTGCCTGTTGGGCCGCCGCAAATTGGACACTTTAGGCTTTCTCTCAGCAGATTTGTCGTAACCAGACTAACGGGGTACTTTCCTGCCCGTTGAATTATAAGGGATCAGCTCCTCAGGCTTGGGAAAAACCGACTGGTTATGCTGCAGTGACATGCATTATTTACCCTTGCGTCAAGCACTACGCTGGCTTTGTGAAGGCGGGTTCTCTTGTGGAGAATGTTGTCAAGAGTACCCCCTTATATTACCAATCGCAATGGGAACTCGAGGACTAGTATGAGGGCAATACGGCTGGTCAGATGAAGTTGTAACCAACTGGAAGGGGGTTCAGTCTCCATGCTTAGTCAACGACACACTTTACATGTCAACAAATATGACAGAGGCTGCCAAGAGTCTACCCAAAAGTACCAGAGAGGACGTTCTATTAGACGCCAAGAATAACGAAAACGGCTATAGAAACACCACAGCTCCGCACGAATGTGTCATGACATTCACCACACTTCATGGCTGCTTTCAAACACAGCCTTTCGAATACCCTCAACGCTTGGTGCGAAACTGGGGGTACGTACAATGAATTTGCCTCCTGTTTCACTAAAAAAAGGTACATCGTCACCTGGGTCACCTGCACTACCTGGCGCGAGTTCATTACCCATGGCTGCAATATTGCGTCCTCTATCTACTAGCATCAAGACAATACGAGAGAATATTGATTCGATGACCATGCGCATAATGACGGATATGCAACGGGCGGGCTTGAACGCCTACGGAACTTCCAGAATGGGGGCCAAAGGAGACGCTTTGGAGAATAAAACTTGTCTAAGGATTGCTTGAGAGTGGCTTGCGTTGCATGTGGTGTTGCTATTAATGTGTACGGTGTCTCTTGGTTCGATTATTATAAGAGAGCCGTTATCGATACATAACAATGTTGTATGGAAGAGCTCTATCTTACCGTTTTTGTTGAAGGATGAAGTGCCTGCATTAGAAAGGATGAGTTTGAAGGAGTTGACATTGGCCAGTGAAAAGCGAGGGATCAAGTTGGAACAGTAATTAATGGATAGTTGCAAGAGCGTACTTCTCATGCAAACACATGTTCTGGTTACCTCGAACTATTAGAAATCGCCCTAGTCCCTTTATACTTTACGATTAGGAAGCTCGACTAAAAGATACCGAGAGCCTTCTCCTCTGCGCGCATCGACTTATATGAATCAATCCACCACTTATGCATCTCATTGTCTCCCTTCCACGTCCCATCCGCTTCCAACTCGCCCCATGGTTTAGGGCTGAGAATATAGTGAACATTCTTAACCTTATCGTCACGCCAAATAGGTCCATGGACACTTGGAGTCCGCAGAGTCTTTAGAGCATTGTAGATATAAGGCAACACAACCCAACGGCCCTCGTAAAGGTCCGCCAAGAGATCCTGGTCGGGGAAGGTGTACTTTGATCCAGACTCTTCCATCTTTGCTAAAATCAGTTCAAAGACGGCCTTGGATGGATTGATAACGAGGAGTCCGCTGTTGAGCTTCTTCAAGCCTGATAGGACATCCGCTCCGGCGGTTTGGGCAAGTTCCGGGGACGCATGCTGAGATGTGAAAGAGCAGTTTGCGGGAATCCAATCAGCGGGATAATGCGGTTTTTGCAAAGGATTGCAAGTGCATGCGTGACAAGCAGCAAAGACTCTTTTGCTCTGAATAACATCTCCAGATCCGCTTACTTCGGGTGAATCAAGTTCGAGGTCCATAAGCTCGTCCATGTTTTGGAGCGGTAACATGTCGGAGTCCACCATAACAATTCGCGTATAGTCCGTAAGTGAGAAAGCGATCAATTTGGTCCAGGTTTCGTTAAATCGCGCATCATCGACGTATTCCTTGGCGTTTTGGGGAGATAATCTTTGGACTTGTTGAGTCGCTATGCCGCGGCGCCTGAGAGCATCGATACTTTCTTCAGATAAGGTGTTTGTGTAAAGTACCAGAAGGGGATACTTTGACTTGACACATTTTAGACGATATTTTATTGTCAAAACGCCTTTTAGGTAATCGTCATTCGTCACCAAAGTCGCCCAAACTTGATCAGAGTTAATTCCATATCATTAGAGTCAAGATCAACAGCGGCGAACCTTTGCGTGGCATAGAGCCATTGATGTACTCGCCCATGATTAATCAGGCAGAAATCTAAATGAATTAAAAAGGTGAGGAATTCCCAGCCTTAAAGATTGGGGACACCTAGAAAGAAATACCTTTTAAACTTGGCATGCCCTGCATGCCCAGATTGGCAATTCGGGAAACTAGCCAATAATTAACATCTGTACCAGACATGTCGTGCCTTGTTTCCGCAGAAATTTACGCCTCTATGCAACTAAAGTAAGACTAGCTCCGTGTTTCCATGAAAATCATACCAAGATTGGCATTTGTGTGTCTAGTATTGCCTCGGTAGCGAATTGGCGCAGCTGAAAGATGCTTGGCGTTTCTCAGTAATCGCCGATTACTGTGGGCTCCACGATCTTGAATCGTTGAGCTTGTGGGGCGTGCCTCGACAATAATCATGATGAATATGAGTTAAATTTTACCTAAATATGTGTAAGCTGAGGTGGTACTCGATTGAGATTAAAAGAACAAACTTTTCCGGCGATACAGTCATAAAATTGTTTAGTGTTTGCCCTCTCTTGAGCTTCAAATTGAACTTTCCTTTCGTGCAGATGAAGTTAGTTCTCCATGTCAAGGTTATACAAAAAGTTAGATAAGATTCCACTCTTCTTATCGTACTACCTACAGAGATTAGCGAAACAAGCCATCACCGTTGATCCGAGGAAGATCCCAGTGATATTGCAGATCACTCCTCCACTGCCCCTCTAGCAATCCTCAACCTGACATCACTCC
Organism: Fusarium anguioides; assembly: GCA_012977745.1. NCBI lineage: Eukaryota > Fungi > Ascomycota > Sordariomycetes > Hypocreales > Nectriaceae > Fusarium > Fusarium anguioides. The sequence continues at coordinate 14,149 of JAALXK010000369.1, read as the reverse complement.
TTGGCCTAATATCACAAGGAAACGGCAAAGGCTTAGGATTTGGCGTCGGTTCATGCCTCAAATCAATCACAACCGGCTTCTTAGTTGCAGGATCGATTGGCTTTTTGATCTCACATCCCCAAGCCATCTGCGCCACAAGAATAACAATTGTCCGCTCCGAAAAGTTCGACGCGGGACATGCGCGTCTTCCGTACCCAAACGGTGTAAAATTCTGAAGGTTCGGATGCTCAGTCAGAGGTTCCTGATATGTTGGGTAGATAGAATCGAGCCACCGGTCGGGGTTGAAGAGCATTTGGTCGGGATACATGTCTTTATCCATGAGGATTGCACTGCGACAGTTAGGTTTGTATGTAGTAGGAATGGTAGGACTTACCCATAGTGAGCGTGGAATACTGTATTCTTCTCAAAGAAATATCCTTCGTAGATATCATCCTTCTCCAGCCGATGAGGAATACCGAGTTCAGCTATAATAGTGCGGAATCTAATACCCTCCTTAACAATCGCTCTCACCAGTGGCAAGTTGGGAATATCGTCGAAAGTTGGAAGTCGATCTGGCCCCACAACTTCATCAACATGCCGCTGGAGCTTCTTCTGCCACTCAGGATATTCCATCATAAGATATAAAAATGTCAACAAAGCATTATGCGGTGACGCTGTACCTCCAGAAATCATGCTATCAAAAGCATATCCAGCTTCTTCATCAGTCAAGTCATACTCATCCCGATGTTCGAAGAAATGTCGATAAATACTTGGACCAGCTTTTCCATCCTTGACAGACTTTTTGACCCTTTCTTGTACCGATTGAATCATATCGTAAACTTTCTTTCTGTTTTGTTCCATTAACGCATTTGACGGAACGAGCCATGAGGGGAAGAAGCGGAGGAATGGGAAGACATTGCTTGGATAACTATCCGGACGAAATCCTTTCAGAAATTCATGGATGTTGTTTCTGGTGGTGGTGATAAATGGGTCATCAGCTGTCTTGACCTTGAAACCGAGCATGGATCGTGTCAAGACGCCGAAAGCGTAGCGTGATAGGTGATTGTCGAAGTTTTTAGGGTCCAACAACAGCTCGCGCAGGGTCATCTTTGACTCAGTCTCCATCCCAGCCATATATGATTTGTTCGCTGACATTGAAACAGCCTGGGTAATTAGTTTTCTCTCCTTCCGCCAGGAATCTTACTTCTTATTAGCCCAGACTTAGTTACCCATAAAAAAGAGCTCACCATCATTAGTCCGTATCGCAGGATTTAGATGTAAGATTCTCGCAGCTGCATGTGGTGTTCCTCTGTCAGAGTAAATTGCACCACGCTTTACCAGAAGATCATGTGCGATTTTTTCATTGGATACAAGGACTTGTTTTTCACCGAGGATGCTAAATTGCATGACATCGCCGTATTCGCTTGTCCATCTTTTGAAGATGGGGACGAGATCACCACCGGAGGATGCGAGCTCTGGTGCGTTACCGACGAGGGGCCATCCTAGAGGAATAAGTGATTGTTAGGTAGGATGATATCGAGATTTTACGTACCTTTCGGTCCTGGTGGTGTTTTTGCACCTTTCATGCGGCGACGGAGTGAAATCGTTTGGTATATGTATGTAGACAATAAGGCCGCGATGGCGACTATAGTCACCTGATAGTATGAGATATCCATTTTGCCTAGTGTAGTGCAACAACTAATTGAGACGATGATTGTCAAGTCACAAACGGCGAGTGAGGGGCCTTACATATAAATCAAGAACCTCTGAGTCCAAGCGTAGAGTCAGAGGGTCAGCCATCTAAGCTCTACGTAATGCTGTGCCATATATACTACAGAGATAGCAGGAAGTGTGAAAAGTTGCCATAAAGATTACGATAGCTTACTCGAAGTCTCAGTGCTGAAATGCACGACTAATTATGTCATTTTCTCATCTGCTTGCGTATCCAAGAAAGAGTTACTGGAATCGGTGATCTTGGGTCTGACAGTAAGCTATCTAGACCAATGGTAACACGCTAAGATCATTGAATTGCTGATGGTGAAGTGCCCGATAAGTGTCCGGATTAAGCCTTCTCTTTCATAATTATCGGGCACTTTTCTAATTGGGTGGCGCCAAGGACCTAGGCTTGTGGTATTGGTGGTTTATTTAACCGCGTTGTTGTGGTGTATGCGCCAAGTGAGACTCAGGCCTTATCTTCATCTTCATCCTCGTCCTCATCATCACTATCCTCCGCTACAAGATCAATAACCAAAGCAGACTTATCATTCAACTTATCAAGTTGAAATCCCACCCCCAACGAATCCTCCGCATCGTGTATGCAACCTGCAACATCCAACCCAATATCATTCTCCTTCAGCGCAAGACAAATTATGCGAAAATGCTCATGGTGAATATCCTCTAGCTCACTTCCCTCTTTTCCTCCATCAAAGATAAGCACAGCGTTACGATGTATGAGACAGAAGGAATCCTCGACGCCGGGATATTTCTTAATGGCGGATAGTTTGGCGGGTGTGCAGGATGCGCTGCTGACGAGACGGGTGAATCGAGTTCCGGTGAGGAGGGCTGTTACGGATGAGGGGAATTTGGGTGAGAAGATGACCACGTTTGCGGGGAGGTTTGGTAGGGCTGAGTCAGCGCCTGCTGAAGGATTTTGGCTTGACATTTTTGGTGTTTGAGGTATGAAGCTTGAGTTGGAGTTGGAGATGGTGACAAGGATTTCATGGTGGAGAAAACGGTAAGGAATTTTTGGTTAGAGGTTGATGAGTCATCTGGCATAGGGTAAGCTTTTTGCGAAATTCGGAACGTGAATGAGGTGAGTAATAATACCTCATGAAATACTACGATTAGTTAATTGTGAGAGTGAAAGCATGTTTTTTTTATTCAAGATCAACCTCTGGCGTTAGTTATTAGTATGACTGTTGCATTGAATCCCACGTTGAAGTAGGTAGTCCAATGTTATTGATCACAGGATAGGAATACAACTTGGCCAAAGCAAGGATTTATCTATACATCACGTCGGGTAGATCTCAACCCAGCACTCCATGGCAACATATTTAGCGTTGGCTAATGATACTTGACGTGAGGCTTCACGACTGAAAGGCTCTCGCTCAATTTCATGTAGTGACCTTAATCCCTTTTGCCCCGCGGTTTATGAGTATCTCTCGCCCCTTTTTGAAGTACCATTTCCAATCTTGCTTCATCACCGATAACTCTTACAGAAACAGACATGTTCCACGTCTCCGAGCTCGATACCCCTCCTCCAATTCTCCCAAGCTCATTCGGAACTCTCGAACGAAAACCCAATACCAGCATCTGTCCAAAACTTGACCAGCCTGAGATCTGCCATCGGTGACGAGCGAGAACTATTACTACGTGGATAATCACCATCACCACGTGTAGAAGAAGAACAAAGAGCGCTGCAAGATTAGTGCGACTGCCATGGATGCTGTACCCATAGCCTTGCTTCTAATGCGTCACGTCGTTGATATCATCATCAGGTGCGGATGGTATGGGAAAGAATCTGTGCCCATACTGATTATAGTAATTGAAGCTTTCCGCTTGTGCAAGAGCATCGGCGACATAAAAACAGAGCAGTGTAATCGTCACTGCAGCAGAAGGCAAGTGAAATAAGGCCAAATGACCCAAAATTGATAGCATAGAGCCCTTGCAAACTGTTTTAGGGGATTCAGGATCGTTGAGTTCGCTTAGGTATGGGAATCTTGTGCGATGAAGGGAACTCGGACTCTCCACCAAGTTATCAGCACTTCCACTTGAGTGCCTTGATTGGCAATCCTGTAGAGTTGGGATGGCGGGAGGAAGAGCATTGTCTTGGCGTCGATCCAGACTAACATGGTGTGCAATTGGTGCTAAGGTATCAGTGAAGTGGCCTAGAGGCGATTCCGCCGCGGCCTAAAGCCCGTGAGTATTTCAAAAACAATTGATGAAATATGCAGAAGATAGGAATCAGAGGCGCCTTTTTATTTATATGAAAGCGATTGTTTCGAGATTTTCAAGTTATCTGCCGAGTGTAACATTTCTCTAGGCGCGCGGCATTCAATCGCCAAATGTCAAAAATAGACATTTCCGGCTTGGCCCAGTAGCTAAATTATCTCAGATCTTCACACAAGCCAAACCTCAATCTCGTCTAACTTCAAATCCCTAAGAAAAAAAAACAAAAAAAAAAAAAAACTTTTTACTGAAGGTGTACGTGAAGGAAAATAAATCGTCTTAATGATCGCCAGTAGCGCAGAACTAACAGCCCTACGGCTTACAACCAACCTCTTGGCGTTGTTGGTTCAACGCCAAGGCTTTCTCACTGCGCCTCCCGCTGAGTCACTTCCCGCGACAAGGCATATTCGGTGCTTTCCAAATCCAGTGTAGTAGATAGACTTCAAATTACATGCGCGTTGTGACTCACGCGGTAACATTCTTCAAACATTATCTATATAACAGGACAAGCAACAGGACAATTTTCGGATTCTCATCAACACTCATCATCATGGAGAAAGTACGCAAGACGTTCTTCGACCCTTTGGCTACGACCAAGGGTCGTATCCAAGACATTTTACGAGACTTTCCTGTTGGGTCTGCACATCCTTATAGCCCTGAGAAGATTTTATTATGTCGTACAAAGAATGGTATTGAGGAGATTGATATCTCTGGATATAAGGAGGATTATTTCTACAATGCTGTTGATCTGGGCGAGATGGGCGAGACGCTTTTGAGACGAATGCAGGGTTTCCGTTCGCACCTCAGTAAGACCCTCAACAATCCTTTTCAAAGATTGAGACTAATTAAATACAGGTGTTTTTGATGATTTCGAGATCATGCAAGCTCCAGCAGCTACTTTCAAAATCCCCATCGTCTCAAATCAAATAACCATCCTCGCGGTCTCTGTGCGTGAACCTACATACTGGGACTTTTGTTTCGCAGATGCAGAGTGTAACGCCTGCTGTTGGTTAGCACAAGAAACCTTCTCCGGTATTCATCACAGCGGTGATATCATATGCAACAGGGATCTTCTTGATTACGTCAAGATCGATAACTATCTAACGGAAAGGCCTATTGGTGTGTTTATCTCGGGTTATTCGACTACCAAGATTAGGAGGTTTTTGGGGACTCATCCTGCTATGCTTGTGGCGGATCATGTTGAAAAGGTATGTGGATCCTGAATCTGCAATATTTGGACGAGACTAATGTTTGCAGATACTGTACATCATTCCTGTTCCTCTAGACGGAGCGACAATCGGAGACGCTACTATTTGCTGTCCTCTGGTGATTAAGCGCGATAAGGACTCGATCATCTGCTCTATCTTGTCCAAGGCAACCACGGATGTAAATATGTATTGCAACAGCAGAAAGCTAGTCTCTCCTGCATTTCCTGAAGCTATCAAGAGAGCTGACTTCGAAATCCCTGAACCTCTGCCTGCTGTGGTGAAGGAAGAGAGGGAGGTTGATGAGAAGGAAGTTGCCTTGGAGAGCGATAGCCAGGCTTTGAACAAGAAGCATGCTATCTTGACGACTAATCCTTTAGCTGTCCCAACCTTCTTGGCTTCCGAACAGTCACAGGTAATTCGATTCGGCACAGGTCTCGAGTTCATCAGTAACCGCGCCAAGGATAACACCGAATCGGCTGTTGTCCTTCCCTGCATTTTTGGATCCCAACTCGAAGGTCCAAACATCCTCGCCACGGGCCGTACTCCTTCAAATGTTCCTTTCAAGGATGAGAAGTCATTACGCAGCTACTACGAGCAGCTGGAAACTGTTGTCGTGGTAGTCGACGAGCGAATGACAGATAACGCGCGAAACTTGGCTTCTAGTCTAAGAGTAAATGCTCTTTTCATCGTTCAGATCCAGACCAAGAAGAGTCTCGAGACTGAAGAGGATGTATCAGCTGTGTTGAGTGATGCAAACATCAACGCTGTTACAGCTCTTGCGGGACCTCAGTCTTTGGTCGTGGCTAGTATTGGAGAGAAGTTGTACTTCTATCGTGGTTTTGCGAATCACAAGACTTTGGATACGACGAAGTTGAGCTTTGGGGCAGATGTCACTGATATTGTCAAGTCTAATAACGTCGGAGACTTGCTAGCGACCAATATTCCTCGCCTCGTCGATCTAACTGATGGAAACACAATCATCCTTCCTTACAGCTCCCAGGTCGTCCATCCTCAGGACTTGGTTAAGATCTTCGACCAACTCAGCATTTCCAAGATCAACACAATGCACGACGACATAACCGCTGCAGTTCCTCAACTCCAAACCCTCCTCAGCCAGAAAGATCTTCAGCAACTCTCAAAGGATCTCGTCGCCATCCTCTCCAGCAAGATCAGCGCAGTCACAGAACCCTTGCGCACCGAATACATCTCCTTCATTGCAAAGTCTTTCAACATCGATGATAAAGACTCAGTCCTCAAGAAGAACAAGATGCTCGGAGAGTTGAGAAAGGTGGGTAAGGAGACGCAGAGCGCTCTTGAGCCTGTGATTTCGAGTCTGGCGAATATGATCTCTGTGCAGACTACTTCAAAGAGAACGCATGATATGAAGAGACTTGTGAGACAGACGCAGATTCAGAATAATGTTGAGGCGACCAAGAATATGACATTTGAGAGTTTGACGGGTTTGTTGGAGAAGCATGCTGAGGAGATGGGTGTTATGCTTCTCAATATTGAGACGCAACCTTATACCCAGATGTTGAAGCAGTTGAAGGGTTCTACTATTGACGCCAATCCTGTCTGTGCACTGGATGATCGAATTCTCCATCTTGATGGTTTTGACGCGGGTATTATCATGGAACAGTCACAGGCTCAGCACCAAGGCCCTCTCGTCAGCCAGGCCGGACCTCAACATCCTATCCTCGCACTTCCTTATCTCAGTCAACAGCGCGGGATAGGATCCATGCTTGCTTGGGTATGCTGGGATGAATTCGTCAACCTTAAGAGTCCCTACACAATCCGTTGGATGGAGAAGTGCAATGAACCTCACATCGCTGCTTTACGAATCATCATGAGAGATACACTCAGTCAGGCTGTTGCGTCGCGAGAGTACAACTTCCAGGCTGGAAGTATTGAGATTGGTCATTTGATGAGTTCGTTGCTTATGGCTGCTATGTCCAAGCTAGCTGGTATGCGCACAACAGCTCCAGTGGTGTTGGATAAGGCAGAAGATACCGTTACGAAATTGATGAGAGGTCTTTTCGGAAATCTCATGACTATCGCTGGATCCGGTGTTCGGCCTTTGAGTATGGTTTGGCAGCTCTTCGGACTAAATCCTCAATACGACATTCCTGTTACAGAAGCAGATTGGGTCTGGTATGAGAAGGTTGTGGAGTTGTATCCTTATACCGGCTGGCCTTTGAAGCAGTTCAATGATAACCTCCTCCATCTTCTTGATAAGATTATCGTGCGGGTTATCACCAAGAATGAGAACACCGATGAGATTAAGGAGAACCGCATTCGGGATATGGCGCACTTCTGCAAGTTGAGGAATATCCAGCTTGAGCATTGTCGAACCATCATTACTACCTTTGAGAGGATGCTCACTACAGGTGTTGCAGATATTCCTGCCATTGCAGGACGACTGAAGGAGCAGATTCCTAAACTTGAGAAGGTGACCAAGGGTTTCACAATGATGATTCGATACATTGATCATCTCTCCAAGGGCGGTGAAAGACGTCCAATCGATGATTTGATCTATGGTAGTGTATACACCAAGCGCTCAGCTGCATTTAAGGATCTCAAGATCGCAGTCTCAGACGCTTGCCAGGAGAAGAACTGGGAAGTCGCCAAAGCAAATTGTCAAGCTATTCTGGACATGCACCAGGAAATTGCTGCTAAGTGGCAGATCGACCCTGAGAAGCTCAAGGTGCAGAACCTGCACTATTACCGCAATCTTATTGATGCGAATGTCGAGATCGATGGGCACACGGAAACCAAGAAGATCGTCGCACGAATCATGGATGATGCAGAGAAGAGGCGCATTCCTTGGCAATTGGGCAATGACCCTTCCAAGAATAACATCGAGCCTCTTCACGAAGATTTCCTACAGGAGATTCTAACAGGAACTCGTCCTGAGGAGGAGTCAAAGGTTGAAACCTCCAAGGAAGTCATCAAGGCAGAACCAGTTGATGAAACAGGCTTCGACGAGTTCAAGAACTCTTTGGCTCCTAAGTTTGTGTCTGCGATGCAGAAGGACATTACAGCGGAGGATGTTTGTCACATGATGAAGGTTCCAAAGTCTGCTATGAAGGTCTTCATCAAGGCTTTGAACCCTGATTTTGTATGGGAGGATTTGGGACAGCAGTTCAAGATTGTCATTCTGAGTTTGTTGAGGGAGAGGTCGGGTAGGATGGAGAGTAAGCCTACTGCAAGAATGCTCAAGTTACCATAAGTCTGAGGTTGAGATGGGTAACGATTGGTATGGTATTTCTTAGTCTAGCTGTCTTGGCCAGTTTTCTCTGCTTATAATAATTCGCTCAATAATGAAATGAAATGATCTTCTAAAGCTTCTCTGCTCGTGATACTCTTATGGTCTTGTCTACGATCTTCATTGCTCGCAAACATTCCTCGTCTCTGAATCTAGGTGCGATAATCTGAATAGCAGTGGGTGCACCGTCTGTGGCATCTGGAATATCTAATGCATGTCAGCAATAGCTAGGATATACGTAGGTTTGGCGGACTCACAATCGGGGTCGAATGGAGCTGTTGCTTTGACACCCTCACCGTCTTCGAACTTGGACGCGTTTCCGAATGGGATGATACCAGCAGGGAACTGCCATCTCATTAGCATACACTTCTTCTTCCCTTCTTGACTCATCACTTACATCCAAGACATTCCACATAAGAGTATAAACTGGAACACCGTAGGTATCATGCGGCACAGCCGTGTGCGCAGCTCCAGGCGCAAGAACAACATCCAGCTGATTATCCCTCCACGTCTCCTGCCAAGCCTTAAGATACTCAAACTTGGCCGCATTCAACCTTGGCAACTTGGTAGGAAGATCCAGCTCCGGAGGAACAGGGAAACCATGGTTAAACGGATGAACGCCAATAGCCACTGAATTGACGAATGGCTCTCCAATTTCTCGTGAGATGGTATCGGGATCGGGGCCCATGATGGTGAAGTACTGGAATCCAAGTCTTGCACCGAGACCGGCGTTACGTTTGGGGTCTTGCGAGAGATAAACGACCTTGTGGCCTGCGTTCTCGAGGTCTGAAGCTGCCTTTACTAGGGCGCGACGAACAGGTGGATGGAGTGGATAGTCAGGGTCTTCAGCCATGACTCCAATAGTAAGACGCTTATCACCCTCGTCACCAAGATCTCTCCATGGGATATCCACAGCGTTGGCATCATAGTCCCAAGGTCGTTGACCAAGAGTGACTTTCATGAACAACTCGAGATCATCAATTGAGTTGGCCATTGGACCTCCGACGGGAGGTACTCCAGGGATAGTATCCTTAGGGAAGGGATATTCTGATTGGCCACCGAAGGGAACACGTTCGGACGTTGGTTTGAAACCATAGATGCCGCAGCATAGGGAGGGAATGCGAATGGAGCCTGCGATGTCACTTCCAACACCTAGTGGGGAGCCTCTGAACGCAATGAGAGCACCTTCGCCACCTGTTGATCCACCAGCTGTAAGACTTGTGTTATGGGGGTTTAGAGTTCGTCCAAAGATATTGTTCTCGGAATCAGCCGTCTTGAGACCGTTAGAAGATAAGCTTAATTTTAATGGCGTCTTACTCACCATCATAGTCTGAGGCAGATTCGTCTTGCAGTATAAAACTGCTCCAGCATCAAGAAGGAGATCCACGAGCGAAGAGTTTTCTTGAGGGATTGGTTGGCGTAGAAATTCAACGTATCCTACTGTTGCATGGTGGCCTTTGACGCGATATGAATCCTGGCTTGTTAGTAGCTTTCCAATAGCTCGAAGACCTGATACATACCTTGAGACTAATAGGTAGCCCATGAAGGGGACCAACCAACTTTCCAGTCTTTTTTAATTGTTCATCAAGGTCCTTGGCTCTCTGAATACCCTCCTTAAACATAATCTCCGTCAAACATGATGTCTTGTTTTAGTTAGTGCTAATCTCGATAGTATAAATCACTATAACTCACCAGTTGTTGAGCAAGACTAGCACGCTTGCAAAACGCCACTGTGACCTCCTCAGAAGTAATCTCCCTTCGATGAAGCTTTCCAAGTAACTCAGAAGCAGTATATCGCTCCGTAATAGCAATCTCCTTCTCCGAAAGAAGACCAGACCTCTGAACAGCCTTTGACTCAATGAGTCTACTAGCTTTCACATCTCCTCCTTTCAAACTCTGGAGTTGTTTGTCTGATAAGACCCATTCAGAGGGTATAGCTTCACGCTGCTTTTCTCGATGCAGAGCAGCGATGGTCTTCCAGTTGGTGGTGGCAGGCATAATGACGAAAGTAAACAAAATTTAGACGGATGAATTATTGATCATTGATGGGTTTTTTGCATTGTTTATTAATGAGAAAAAATGGAAGGTGGTTGATATTCTTCTCAAAAGTCTAGATCACCCTTGGATCTACCCCACAACGAACTCCAGAATACAGCCGAGATGGCGAACGTACGTAGCGTTAGGTCCGGGGCGCGAACAGTACCCAAATGTAGAAGGTCGTGCCGCTAGCATCGGCAAATCAACACGGTAGAGGTAGTATCCATCGGCTAACTATCCGTATACTACATCGTATACTACATCACCGTATCAGAATCAATATCTCAAGATAAAAGATGCCCTTGTTCTTCCCCAGTTTTCGCTAAGATCAAATCTCAGATTCTTGTTAAACTCTGTTAGGAATGTCTTCCCACTCACGCGTTCCAGACCATCATGTCCCCTCCCCCGGAAATGACTTTTGTCATTCCGACCCCAACATTCCAAGAATGCGCATGCCACATCTAGAGTTCATCTACCGTATCGTTGCCGAAATGGACAAAAGCGGAGTTAGCGAGATTAAGGGTGTTGATGGCACGGCAAAGAGTAGGCTCGTACTGCCTATTGCAGGAGGTTCTGTTGAAGGACCTCAGATAAGAGGTGTTATAGTTGAGAAGAGCGGTGCAGACTGGGCTGAGGTTCTCAACCCCCACAAGGTAAGTGAAAGTTTATCATTACATGCAGATAAGAAAAGTAACAGGGTTGTAGAGTTTTACTCGGTTACATGCTATGTATACTTTACGAACTGATGATAACGTTCTGATCCTTGTTAAAGCACAGGGCGTTTACAGGACTGGGCCTGGGATTGATGAAGAGGTTGGGGAGAAGGATACGGTTACGCAGGATGAAATGGAGTATTTTACACATATCAAGTTCGAGGCACCTGGGGATAGTTCCTATGGATGGTTGAATAGTGTTGTGGCGATTGGGGTTATGGTTATGGCGCAGGGAAAGCCGGTCATTGACTGTTATAGACTAACGAACTTCCCTGGGAAGAGAGCTGCGAATTTGTAGTAGTTTACTTGAGATAGATATTCAAGAATATTTTGTAAGTTACGCATTGTATGTACTGTTTGTAGATGTTACAATGGCGAGATGCCTCGGGCAAATGTAACATCTGCAAGGTCAGGGGTTCGACTAGCATGGCATCCACTATCAAGCTATCAAAGCATTCATGTATTTCAAGTCACTATCGCAACAGGCCTATCCTTGAGAATGAATACAATTACCAAAAGATCATTGCAACACTAAAGTCGTTCAGATAAAGGAGAGTATGGGTAAATTAATAAAGTCCCTGCGCTACCAACCCCATTCACCAATGCTACCAAACATCCAAACAAATTCATACAAAAGTAGGAGTAAGAGCAAAAGTCATTAACCCGCCATGAAGTCCTATTAAATCTGAGACCGCATCTCGACCAACTTCCAATACCGAGGTGCCAAAGAGGTACGAATTCTCTTTCCAAAGATAATCATGGGAATAAATAGACAGCCGATGGCGAATGCGATGCATCCGCTAAGGATGTACATGTTTGTGAGGCCCATCAAGTTCATCCAGGGAACAATGGCGAAGGAGATGCCGACGGAGACGGCGTTTCGCATGAAGGCAACGCCGATAAAGGCTTCGGCAGTGAGCTATGATGAGGTTAGCAATGATGTCGATAAGAGGGTGTTTTATTGAACATACCTCGCGATAAGTATCGATAATGAGGGTAAAGGTAATGTCACCATTGGCACCAAGTCCAAAGGCAAAGAAAGCTCCACCAAGGGAGGGATAGATCCAGTGCATGCCCTATGACTTTTAGCACAAGATACCACAAACAAACTCATTTGACTTACTCGATCAGCTGTAGCGCCAAACATGATGAGTCCACCAGCCATAAAGATAGTAGGAATAACAAGAGGATAAAGTCTCATCTCAGGCTCAAAGATACCACCATTGCGTCTTGCCAATCGAACGACAGTCCAATCTGCAAGGGGTCCTCCGTAAATACTTCCAAAGATGTTTCCAACGAATGGGCCAAGGGCCATGTATCCTACTCCTGCAGTGGAGAAGTTGTAAGGAGGGGCTGAGAAGACGATGGAAGTAACCTGCATGAAGATAACAAGCCAACAAACTCCGGAAGCAAATTGCAAGGCTGTGAACATGACGTGGGGAAGGGTGATGACATGAAAAGGCATCATGAAGAGACGAGGCAGAGACTCTCCCGTCGTAGTAGTGAAGCGAAGTCGTTGACGCCATGTGTTCATGGGGATGGTAGGCTCAGTATGAGTAGCAATGGTAGCAACATCACCATCAATCTTCTTGGCATCGATATCCTTCTCAACATGTTGTTGCTCAGAAGACGCATCATCGGTATCAACTTGTCCAACAGAGAGAGGGATATACTTTGTCTCCTCAAAAGCAAAAATGAAAACAACAAAAAGAATACTGAGGCAAATAGACAAGGTGTAGTAAGACCATCGCCAACCTTGGTCAGCAGCTTGTGTACCTGCAGCCATGGGTGCGAGAAACGCACCAACCATAACAGCGGTGAAGTAACATGCATTTGCTGTGCCACGGTTGTGTACGAAAAAGAGGTCGGAGATCTGCACATGGGTACCTAGTCAGTAAGCGATACGGTTTCATGGGGAGGCTTGGCTTACGGTCATTTGAACGGCAGTTTCGTTGATGGCTCCAGCGAGACCGGCGATGACCATTGTGGCGATTAATTCAGCGTATGTCTCCATTCTTGAAGTCCACCAAGATACAGCAGCGAGACCGGCGGTGGAGAGGACGTAGGTTGAACGACGGCCATACTTGATGGTCAAGGGAATGAATAACAAGCAACCCATAGCTAGACCGGCTAATTGAGCGGACTGGGCATTTGTCAGCTGTTGAATGGAAACACCCATATCAACAGTCATCTGTTGCCAAAAGACAGTCTGGATAGACAAATTGGTGAAGGCAGCGACTGTCACGGCAATTGAGAGTAGGAAGTTGAGGCATTTCCGCCACGTAGCCCAATTCTAAACGCGTTAATTGAAGTTTACATTGATGAGAATACAACTTACAAGAGGTTCATTAGGATCATTAGAGGGCGTTGGCTGAAGAATAAAAGTCGACGCGTCTGTTGCTGGTTCTGCTGTGTGAAAGCACCTATATCAGTAATTTACCCAAGCAAAAAAAGCATGATGGTGAGAATTACCCAGGATCAGCCTGGCTTCACCAGGAATAGGTACGCGATTAGATGTCATTGTAACAGTGAGGCTGAGCTGAGACTTGAGTTTTGTTTGAGGATGATGGAGAACGGGTCGTATGATGTGATATTGCGACGCGAGGATGCCACGCTATATATCTCAACAGGAGACTTGACTCGTAGCTGCAGATCCAAACTTGATTCCAAGCCACGCTCAACCCAACACTCAGCCTGCAGATAAAAGACAAGGGGAGAAACACACGCACGCACAGAATCAGTTCTGTGCGAGACAAACTTGATACGATGCTGTCGCAATCAATCAGGGCTTGGAATCACAGTTCTCGGTAGATCATATGGGGTAAAGGGGGTCAAGGCGATTAGCCCTCCCGCTGTCTCCTCTCAATCTCAGCCCACTAACCCCTGTCACTCTTATCTCCCCGCACTCTGTCCTCTCTTCTAGTCCTGGCGATAACATAATTCCGAGTCCTCAATCTAAACCTCTTTGGGGAAATACACGCGCGGCGCCTCTTTCACCC